>LN902315.1:0-17095 GCA_000469725.3 Echinococcus multilocularis | reverse complement strand
AAACGAACAGATCCTGCTACTTCTGTTGGTAGTATTACTGGAGAATCACTGCTGGCTGAAATGATCCCTTACCTCGAGATGCATGAAGGATTTAAGGTGTGAATCATCTGAACACACAATGACCTTAAAATGCAAATTCAGTAAAATATGTGCGAGAAGTAAACCGCAAAAGAGGTACAGTGTGATGTAGAGAAGTTGCAAACGGTGACGTGCAAAATCGGCTCAAATTTCATACGGTAAATGTAGTTCACTCAATTCCACAAATTTGGCTATGATGTTTTGAAATTGTTTAATTTGAATTTTAATGATTTGGTGATGAGGATAGATGTTGTGCATTTATTTAAGCTTGTGGAATTCTGCATTCACATGGACTGTATCGCCTGGGGACTTCCCTGGATTCGAGAGAAGGCACAATACTCTGGCTGGGGCTATTGCCATTAACCGGAGGCCATCCCACACGGCAAAGATGCAATGGCCAAGACACAGGGTTGTTCTCCATCAAAACCGAGGTGTAAACAAACAGCCTCTCTTCTCTTCTGAACGCCGCGCTTGGCGCGCCTCTTTCTCGACCCCCAGCGTCAGTCATCTTAAAGCTGTCATCATCAAGCTTCCGAGGAAATGGGCAGACGGAAGACGGAAGCCTCGCTGATTCCTCCCGGCAGTTTAACTGGATCTGCAGTTTCCTTCCGTGCGGCAACCGCCGTTTGGAATGGGTGAATATGCTGCTCCTCACATGTGTCCATAACGCGACTTAGAAACACTCGCCCAGAGCAGAGTCTAATGACACAGTGCGGGAATGGACACAGTTCAGCGGGAATGGGGCTTTGCATCCCTTTCTCTTCACCACCGTTCCCTCTTTGGAGCTGCCCAGTCATTCCTATCTGGGTTTCACCCAGCCAGTGGGCAAGGGAGGTATCACAGGTTCACATCATGGACATCTATGTGTAAGTGGGGCAGAAACTGCGAGATGGGGCTTTTCCCGATACTTCAGGGCCAGTATCGCCTCAGCCATTACATCTTCTCTCTGCGGAGCATGAAACTGGGGTAGTTCCCATAAGTAGACGCCATTCTTCGCCCTTCCATTGGGGTCGTCACGGATTCTCCAATCCTTAGCATATGGACGGCTTCTGTCCAGCTAGGGTTCATTCCTACAGATAGGGTTAGCTTTTGCTTCTGCCATTGCACCTTTCCAAGACTGCCCCAAAGATGATCAAAACACACTGCTCGGGGAGGATGCATGTGTTCTGCAGACGGCAAGGCTCAGCGCTGCTGACATGGCCCAGAGGCCAGCCCACATGGCTAATGCAAAATCATCAAGGCACACAACAACGCTATGCCTGAACTGTGGGTGGAAGGAACACCTAATGTTTTGCATAGACCATACATTATCTTCAAGGACAAAAATTGAGCAGCAGTTTGCACTTATTTGTGATTTGACCAAAGAACCTCTTATGTGAATATTTTCAAATGCACGATGGTTGTTTGATTTGCCACCTCCTGTAATATTGGCTGATGTATAGCATTACATGCATGTGCATTGTCCCCTCCGTACACCTTATCCATACTTGCATTTTCTATTGCAATTCATCAAGCAACATTTATGCTATTTGGTATTTAACGGAAAGACGAGTTTCTTTTAAGTGCCAGTCGTAGGATTTAGAATGCAAGGCGCTTTTAATTTCTCCTTAACCAAAGCCCTCACCACAAAGGTGGCGTAAAATAACTTAAAACGAATTATAAGGGACTTTTGGAAAAAGCCCTCCACCTACTCTTTTGCTTGTGCGTTTGACGAAGTGCCAACACGACGGTGTCTGCTCTGCTGTATACCAAGCACATTGTGAATCCAGCTTCTTTTCAACAGCTGTCCTCAAAATCCGCTTCTTTCCATTAAACCCGCAACCACATTTAAATGCACTTGTCCTTTTTACAATGTGCCACGATTTTGTGCAGTGATGCTGAGTGCTCAATTACGGTCTGGTAGTTCAACGTGTCTGACGACATCCTTCGGTGAGGCTGCCACGCACTTCAGTGAGTCAGTGTCAAGTTCATACAAAGGCAGCAGCAATGCACTAAATAAAACCAGTTCCAGAAATGCTCCTCCCTTCACCGCGTTGTCTGGTCACTTCTCCGCATAAATCAAATCGACTTTATGAGCAGCGCCTGCGTGACACACGTCTGTTTGTTATCCCTTGGGTGACGCGTGGTCAGATTACACCAGTCTCGTGACTGAGTGAACGCCACCAGTGCCCAAGGCGACAAACAAATTCTGCTTCTTTCCAGAAATGCCACAGCTTGCGGAGCCCTTACCTTGCCCAGTAAAAAATGACTGCTCTAGCCTATCCTCTTGGACCAAATTCCCGTGACAACAATAGTACAGCACAAAAGTATGCTCATTAAGAAAGAACAAAGAGAATTGACAAAAAAGGAATGAATATTCATTAAGTGCATTGCAAGTAAGGAGAAACGGAAGTCAAAAGCATGGCTACTGCTTTTGACATATTGGCGGAGACACACAGAGAGTTGTGTCGAAATTCCCAACCTCATCACCGAGTAGACGACTAAGTAGTGTAGCAGCCATCCGACCGGTTTAACAAAAGTCGCTAAGGGCGAATGGATTTACAGTTGCCTACCAGGTGGTTGCAAACAGCAAGAAGTACTGAGACTTCGTTGTTGGAAGTCTACTCCGTCAGACTGTTGTGTGCCCATTTACTTTTCCACAGACGGTATTTTTGAAGGTGGGTATTACGGGCAAGTGAATATTTTAAGCGGATACATTCCAGTAACCACAGATTGACAAAGCAATGCTTTTATTGTCAGAACTGGTTGTGTGGGCTCAAGAAAATGCAAGGGATTTGCATACAATCAAACGCAATACAATGCAGCAAAAGTGTTTACATCCCCTTGGTTGATTTGCTGTAATTATTGTGGGTTAAATGGAAATGCTGTGATGCATTTTGTCTTGTTTTGCTTCTATACTCCATCAAAAAGCCTGCAAATAAAGTACAAAAAATTGCAAAATTTTGTAAAACAACAGAAGCAAATTTTAGCATAGATTGCCTCATGTTTGCATGAATCATCAGCTATAAAATGGCATTTCCCATGAAGGAAACACTTCTGGTTCTGTGGATTGCAAAAGCAAAATTTGTCACCCACAGTCTCACGCATACCGCATGAAAAATTAATTTCATTTTTGTGGGAGATACAACCACCGATCCCAACCAATCCTGTCGCGATGAGGTCGTCTAAGAAACTACTTCGCTTAACCAAATTCTGAGAAACGCCCCAAAAGCCCCGAGCTTTTACATTTTCCTGCCAATTTTTCTCGTTATCATGCGATTACTTCAAGTGATCCATTGTCAAGCAAGTAAGCCTCCTTCGCATATTTGCTTTACCAACGGAGATGTTTTACACATTGGTAGTAATTTTTAAGGAGTTTTCCTTCGTGCTTCATGTTGTAAGCAAAGAATCTTGTTTACTATTAGGGCACTATTTCGCTTTAAATTAGGGACACAATCCTAAGATGCATCTTGATATTCTAAAATAAAGATGTTACAGACATTTAGTATCATTAAATAGTATTTGGCCCTAAAGATTTTCTTTCAGCTCTAATCATTTCAGAAATTTGGCAATTGCAGGGGTATAGCGAGAAGGCTGCTTGAATGTGCAGGTGAATGCTTGCTTATCCAGGAGAGAAGAGTGACCAAATAGCGAACTCCCCAAAAGGCGCACAAGTTCATCTTCGGCACCTTCCTTCTCAGGTTTTCAATGAAACTTTTACACCTGGGTTCATTGCCAAGCCGCTGCTTTAATGTTCTAAAATCAACAGAAACCTTGGAAGTATGAAGTCAGATGCAAAGGCCTTTCCAATGGAAAAGAATGTTTACTTAGGGTTTGGTGGAAGTAAAGATTGTGTTAATTGCTTTACTACAGTGTAGTCGGCTTTGAGCTGGATGAATACTTTGGGCTTGTGTGTTCAAACTCATAGCATTAGTTTGTCCAATACCCCTAGATAGAATCTCATAGAAGTTGGTAGGTTAAAAATGGCTCTATAGAATTAGAGCGTTTGGTTTAGCAAATCACTTTCCGCGATGAAATACCGCGTAGGCAGTGTGACAGGAAACAGCAAGGAGCTGCAAATGTGGAACATCATGAAGCAGCATTAGGGGCTATACACTGTGCCTTAAGACAAATCACTTCATAAATAGAAAATACTGTATTCACTGGATCTGGTGTGTGGTGAGTAAGAATAAACATACTCGAAGGATAGTAATGCAAAACATACAGTGCATATTATTATTTATCACTTCTCATAGCAGGGATCATATTTGAAGCAATATCAGCCAAATTTCCCAAGTTGTATTTCAAAGATCCATGCCATAATGTTAGAAGGTCTAACTGTAGACTTTAAGGATCGAAAACTGACCAAAACCATGCCTTACGGTTAAATGATTTCCGGCTTAATGCAATGTTTACTTCTGTGCGCTAATGTAACAAAAGTCGGATCAAAACTGTGGTATGCGAATTCTGCAAAAGTAGCAGAATTTGAAGCTGAGATGGTAATGTGGAATTAAAAGACCCTCTTTTAAAGGTTGGCTATCAAGTTGCAAAATAATTATTTATAATGCTCCGTTTTCAGCTGTTTTCTGTTGCAAACTACAGAGACAAACCATATTTGAATAAAAGCACCAACGTGCATTGCTTTACGTCTTCACCAATAATTGGATAGGTTTGTATTTTACTATTTGATGTTTTTCACTGTACAACCCATGTTATTTATATGTAGGGGTCCTATACGGTAACACTTTGAAAATTATGTGCAGTATTTAACTCAACACTGCGCCCAAAAGGGGACAGGGCAAATGCAAAGTAGGTTTTAGTCAAAAATACATTATTGGAGGAATCTGCTAAGTGACTGATACTTATGCTATTTATTAGTAGAATTAATATTAAAAGTAATTATTAATACTATCTCGCTAGGAAATGAAATGCGGTAGAAGATATTGGAAATGTTCCTGAATCTGGATGTTTGAATAGGAAAAATGCAAAGAATGAAAAGAAATTTCCCGTTTAAAAATATCAAATCAACCAACCTCTGCGCATTGAGAAGTGACGAAACAAGTACCGGTCTTTTTCAATATCGTTGTTTCTGTCGGTGTCTTGTCACATGAACACAACAAAACAAATTGTGCACATTTGTTCAGCCCATTAATCATTCCTAATGTCAAATTTTGCTGTTTTCCAAAGTTCTCACAGTTTATTCATTTGGATACACAGTCATGTTTAAACATTTTATTCTACGCTGACGAGAACATTCGTTCTCTGGTTGCATTTTACTACCTAATTTTTTTGTGAAATGACTACAAACAATCTACGGGCTTGTTTATTTTATCAAATAGGCCACTGTAATGCATTTGCATGTCATTCTTATGGGAAAAATTTGGCAGGCTTAGAAAACCAGTTTAGAGGATGTCAATCCTTGTATCTTAGAGGTGCTCTTTTAGCATCACCACCACACCACAACTGAAACAACACCCACAAACTTAAACAATTAGCCATATTAACATCTTACGTATTAATACGATATTTCGCGAATTAAAAAAAGCCCACAAAACAACGCCAGCAAATTGGTTTGTGTAATACCAATACCCTGCACAGCTTCGCTTTTGTCCTACTTTAAATTTGGTGGTATGGAGATCAAGCAACACACAAGATTAAATAGCACTTCAGCACAGACGTATGTCATCTCTGATTATATGCATTAGCGTAGCAGCAAAATACTGTCAAATTTGATTAATGTAAGAATTTTACCAACATTTGTGATGGCATTTCAAGGACTTGAGGCTAGGAGTATATACAATCTCCATTTGTTCATCAGTACTGTTATTTCATTTTAGCTAATATTACGAAAATTTATTGTGCAAATGCTAATTGCTAATCCTAAATAAAATGTTAAATTAATTGATACCTTCATTTCACTAATATTCAAACGCCACATTTAGGCTACCAAAAATACTTTCGAGTTGTTCTGCAGTAGTATGATCAAGTAAACCAAATTTGTTTTGCCCAGATAATGACCAAATGCAATATAGCATTAAAATAAAGTCAAAAATTACCCTGCATTGTAAAATTGTTTAAAAAGTAAAAGGTCGGGTGCATGTACTACCGCCGAAGTACTTTATGGATGTTGATTAGTTGCAGTAATCCACAATACCAAAAAACACTTTAAAAATTACATATTTGTTAGGAAGTTTGAAAAGCTGATTGCACCAAGTGTGCTATTGCATCAGTATCTGCGTGATAGCCAAACTTCATGTGTATACGTGAGGTTGTGCATAACCAAGTCCAAGCATCGAATTTAGCAACTGAATTATTTACACGAGGCAATGATGAAGCAAATTATGGGGGTGCAGAGGAGAGGAGGATTGTCAAATACCATCGGAGGCGAGAGTGTTTGGCAAACGATTTGCCGTTACTACTGTCATCCCACACGTCGTTGCTGTTGTCGCAATTCCACGTTTGATGCTGTCAGCTGCTGTGTTGGAGTCACCACCACTGCTGCCAATATGGAGTGATGAACGCAAACGTGAGAACATTCGAGATGCTGACGGTTTTCGATAACCCATGGAGTCGACAATTGCAGTGGTATTGGAGGACTTGTGTCGGAGCAGCTGCGGTGTCATCATACCAAAAGGTGAACTTGATTTTGAGCTCGCGGTGATGCCTTCTGTTGACTGGTTTGTAGATGGTGATGGTGATAGCGGCAGCTGGTGTGGCGTCGGCGGCGGTGGAGGTGGCAGTGGTGGTGGTGTGGCTGATTGTGATGGCAGAGGTTGTGGTGGAATAGGTGGTGGTTTGGAATTTTCGTTCATCGTTGTTTTGTCTACGATAGACCATCGGAAGAGGCGACGACGACGACTTTGGGTTAGATTTGCATTTGTGTGACCGGTTGAGGCACTTCGATTTGATTGGAAGGACGAGAGGATTTCCGACAGTCCCTATTTGTCACAACATTACAAATCTACTTAAAAGGGCACCTTTTTGTGTAAGATATGCGGTTCGTGAGAGGCAGGTAAGATATTTAATTTAGGTGATTTTTCTTTTAATCCATGCACATTAGAAAGGAAGTCAAATGCCTTGCTTAGACCAAGAGACGATCCATAATTTTGAATTTATTTATCGTTAGACAAGTGTTACAAACAATTTTTAGTTGTAAGCATCGAGGAATGCAGTGGGATTGCTCTAAACTGCCTACTTAACAGACTGTTTTGAAACACCCATGTATGAAGGAAAGTCATGTTATTTGAAAATTTGGACAAAATGAAGCACTTAGCGAAGAACTCTATAGAAAGTAATGACCAAGCTAAGTTGAGAAAAAGAAAGAATTTACTATTTGCATTGAATTTGAGGACTATACATAGGGGCTGTATTTGGGACTCCACGTAACATTAGTTTAGTAGAAAACGTACATGGCCAGAATTCCGCAACCGAGAGGAAATGGCCGCCATCAGTTTCTACAAAAGACAAGAAAGTTATTGTGGGATGGAAAGTATGTGAACTACTGCGTGTACGTCAATTACTGATTCAAGTTTTGAAACCTATGTCAATGAGTTAACCGTATGTAATACACTTGAACAAGTAATACTTCATCCCCCAAACGGTAAGTTGACTTGTTGTCATTATTTCAACAATTTTGTCAATTTTTATTCTGTAATCTTGTTTGTTTTAAGGGTTGCTTTTACCAAAAAATGCTTCATGCAGTTTGTGAAACTAAAGCACATGTCACCTCTTTGGAAATTGCCTTATCAAAGTACCATTAAAGATGAAGTGAAGATTTGAGTGTGGTAGGGGTACGTTAGGGTCCTTTAGCAATTTCTCCATTGCAGCTTCACTGTCTCCAAGCTAAGGTAGAAATGCCTTTCAGATCAATCGATCGTCTCCATGGCGTATGATCAGTGAATGAGTTAGACGATGGTCTTCTGGCAGGTTAGCATTTTGACAAAGTGTGCTAGTCTCCTCAAAGTACCAGTGACATTTTAAAGTGATAACGACCCACTACTCGTAGTTAAAAATTATTACAGCAGTATTTCCGGTTCAAGGCTTGTAAGTTTTGCTTTACGATAAAAGTGAAATTGACTCATTGTAGCCCACGCACTTTGCAAATTCAGGAACATCACAATCGCTAAATACACTTCTCAAACGGATTATTTCAATTTAAACTTGCTACAAGCCTTTTTGCTTTAAAAGTGAGAAATATCGACACTATTTACAGTTTCTAACACATTTAAGTCGTAAGCAAAACCACGCCTTTATGAAAAATTCCCTAAATTATTAGCACCAGCTGGCGTAGTCTGCTAGATCCACATATTTTAGAATTTGTTTATCAATCTTATAAACGCATCACTTACATACGGGTTTGCGTTATGAATCTAAGGGCTATGCTGCAATCGCACTTTGAATTTTCACTTGATTAAATTATTTCTTTGTTTTACACTCACTGTTAAATGAATATTGTCTTAAATTCCAAATACCCGATATTTTACAACGAGCAAACCGAGAGGACGAAAAGTTAGGATTCGTAAAGCAAAAAGACGTGTTTTCAGTACTCGCAACAAAATAAACTAAAAAGGGTTTTTTGGAATAATTTAACATTTATCAGGCATTCATTAGCACATATGTGATTTGCTAAAGCGCTGTCTTTATCACCACAAGCACTTCACTCCATTCTAAAGGAAGGGTGATTTATCTTAGGCATTAGCAGCACCTGACATTCTTGATCTAATTCCCCTTCACCATCATTTTAAACATTTTGCGTATGAAGTCAGTATATCAGTCATTTTCCCTTCATTATTGTATTTCCTCTTTCAGCAAGTACCGTCTTCACATTTCTAGACAAATTCATCTGTTTTCGCAGGATACTAGCAAAAGGTGGGTAAAGTGAAACTCGTTAATGCATTATAAGGGAAGTAGAGAAGGAAATTGAGAAGCATATTATGTAAATACAACCTTCTTAGGTGGGTGAACACTCGCGGGGATAGCATCTACGGTAGCCGCACAAATGGACGACTGTTCAGAGAGTGAACTCGGTGAGGGAGTGTTGACGTGGATAGCGAGCTGCCGTGACAATTGCGACCGTTCGCTAGGCGACTCAGCGTCACCTTGGGAGAGGCTGCGACGGCGAAAGTGCGTGCGTTGACCATCTACAGGCAGCTGAAGATAATTTGAATCCTCTGGTGATGTTTGACTGGGTGCCAAGTTAGGCAGAAAGACGTCATCTGGCGTCTGAATGATGTCGGGCACGGAACTGTCATGTGAGACACCGGTTAACAAATTCATTTGCTGAGTATGCTCTGGTGAAGCGTCGCTCTCCGTCTGTAACAGAAGACCAAAGGCTGCTATGTACAAAGCAAAGCGCTCCTTTGGAATGATTTCTCCTCTCGCAGCACAGCACTACCTCTGTCGAGCAGATTGTTCTGCCTTTCTACTTGGGTAAATAATACGTAAGAACAACTTCCTGTGAGAGGTAAGTGAATTATCATTTGGCAATGCATTTATTTCAACAGAACTGAATAACACACTACAAAGACAGAATTGAGGTAATTGCAACGGCTGTTTAAGTGACCTTAAAACGATATGCTTGCATTTTAGAATTTCGAACACAATTGCGTCGATGTAATTGTAGTGAACTGTAGCTAGCTGGATGGTTTAAAGTGAATCACTTCTACCTCGAATGCATTTCGGTTTATTAAGTTTCGAATCAGTATAAATGCAGCGAGGTGACTACATGCTGTAGTCAGTAAAGATCTTCAAGGGGCACTCTTACAATAGGGTCTCCGTAGGTCGTACTCCTGCGCTGTACCATGATATCCGGGTCATGAGTGTACTAACTAACGCTTTCTGTACGTTATTACTACATGTCCTTCCTTGCCACCTTTGCTTATTGAGGCTTCGGTGAGGACCCGTGATGCTGCAGTTTAGTTGGAATCCAGAACTATCCAATCAAGGCAGGTTTACCTTATGTTCACAAAAGCAACGTCCATTAACGCAAATTCAAGCTAATTTAAACTTACTATACCTGCTTCAATAGCAATATTGCCCATTATACTGTATTTAGTAATTATCAATTTGAAATGTCAGCCTTGACTAATAAAGTAACATTGTTTTTGCTTGCCAGACAACGAGTTATTTGGTCTGATGAGCCCGTTTAGCATAATTTCACATTTTTGCACTTCAGATGGCTCAACAAATGGTCACTTGTCACAAGGAATGACCGGTTAGGTATAAGGTGGTCACCCACCCGACTTTGGCATACCCTTCTACAAAACAGCATCTGTAATTAAGCTGTCAAATGGACAAGACAAGGAAGCGTTTAACGTGATTTAACCTAAAGTTCTTCAATTATAAGTCAAAAGTATATTTCTAAGTGATGGGTGAACGCTTTGAATAAGAGTTTGCATTTCGGACACAATGAGAAGAAGCAGAAAGTGTTTTAACTATTTTTAAAAGTTATGGGTCAAGCAAACTACTTTGGCAAAAACCGCGTCTTTTCCTTTAGATTGGGTCCTAGCAACAAAGAAACATCTACGTGTTTCAAAACATTCCAAATTTGGACTTGCGAATTTTAATCTCACATCCTACAGTAGTATTCTTCTCGTTAATTCCAATTGCTTAATCAAAAACAAGATTTATATTTAAAACAGGGTCAAATAGTCTCGACAATACCATCAAGTGGGGATTTACTTCAAAGTGTAGGTGAAGCGCCACCATCAATGTTACAGGCTTTGCGTTCAAATAATAATTGCACATGTGTAGATCAAACACTAAAAATACGACAGACAAATGCTTATCAATCACAATTCTTAATTTTATTTGCTTTAGAATACTGTACTTAAAGGTAGGGTGCAACTCCCTATGTTGCCTTGATCAGGGCTTGTGCTTATTATTGCAAGTTTGGTTGCCAAAATGGGTTTTTCGTCAATAATAACATCTGCTTGTTTAAGTGAGACAAATATTACCTTTGACATTAAAATGTGATGTCAGCATGAAGGAGCAAAATAGACATGCAAGTTACCAAGTTTGATTATAACATGACATTTAGTGGACTTCCCCAACAAACTCATGGTTGTTAATCAAATTAATTTGCAATTGCATTCTCGAAAAAATTGTGCAATAAGAAGTCTAGTTTAAATAACTTATATTACATGCAAAAAATAATTGAGGATATAATGATGTAGCAGATTAACTTAACTAACCCATCTCCCAAGGGAACGATTTTCTGACAATTGTTTCCACCACTCGATTTGAGGAGCCGATGCACCACGAAAGTGGATGGGACCCTCCATTTGGTCTAGGATTCCAAATTTAAATACAAAATCAGGGGTTAATTATGATTAGAAGCATCTCCTTATTTATAATCCCTATTCCAGACTGAAGGGCTTAACCTGCCTTCTATTGTGCTAGTAAGAAAAGGTAAGCCGGTTTGCAGTTATTGTCAGTCGCATTAAAATGGAACCCTCGTCATTGTGATGCATTGAAAAGATCATCACTCAAAAGTGTGTTCTGTCTGATACAATACATTTGTTTGGCAAAACCACTAGTCGTGTGTTTTTGTAGTTAATTCTGCTTTGATACACGACAGCAACCCGCTACTCGACACCGCATATAGCGAAAGTTTTGGTTTAGTGAAGCTCTTGGCTTTATCCGTGTAGGGGCAAGGCGAATTGCGCACAATGAAACAAACAAAAGACTTAAAAAAATTCCCTTAAGTTCCATTATGTGTGGTTTTTTGTGGATATCCAATGGTCAAAACAGGTGATTGAAAGAAGGCCCTATTGCATTCACTGCGTTCCATGCAATTTGTAAACCTTTCATTCTACGCTTCACGCCTTCACATGTCTTACATCGCTTTTGCTTGACATTCATTTTTGCCTCTTGCCATCGGCCTGAGTCTCACTTTTTTATTAGCCAGGAACGAGATACGCCTGTTGTGCTCCACAATGTATGACCCTCTTTTGGGTGGAAAAGCAATTGAGTGATAAAATGAGAGCAATAACTGACATAGCACAACTTGGATTTATGGTGTAAAAATAAGCGGGAGCAGCTCATAAATCACTGATGCAGTTTGCCACGTCTCGCCATTGTTATGTGCAGGGCTACTTCCTAAGCAAACTCTTTCCACGCATCCTTTAAAATAAATAAGTAGAACTTGTCAACAAGGTAAAGCTTACTCAAAATCACTTCAAATCTAACATCATCATCATGTCTTTTTAAGTAAAGTAAGTAGAACTTTTGAGCAAGGATATCTTTATAAGTAAATAGCGATCATTATAATTAGAGTGCCATAGATTCTACTTAGAAGGCAAGTGAAAAAAAAATACACATTCTTGCATGCCTGCAGGTCGAACTAGAGGAACAAACGCCAATAGTGATGCATGTAAGCACTTAAAAGTAAATGCACTACCATCATTTCCATCGACATTTCCGTTTTCATCACCATCGCCGTGCACTAGATGAGTGGTAGATGAATGTGCAGAGAGAAAGGCATTGCCCTCATCACTGCTCCAATTGGTGCAGAGAGAAGTCATGTCAGTGGAAGAGAGAGTCTTGGCCTGACGACGCACACTACACACAAAGTGGAAGCGGCGCGGATTCTGCAAAGCCAACTGCAGCTGCGCCTGCATTGCCGCGATGTCCGCCAATTCGTGCAACCAGGCGTGGCGGGCGGCCTCGGTGCCGGGGTCTAGGATGAAGACCACTTCGCTGGAAGCTGACTCATCTGCCACCGCGAACCACAGACGGTCAGGCGCACAGCACCCGACTGAAGCCGTTGCCTTGCACGTGCTCTCCAGCGCTGCGCTTTCTAACATAGGATGCCCCGCTTCCACGTTGGAGGAGGTAGTGTTGGTGGTAGTAGTGGAGGTGTCATTGGTGTCAGATGTCTTGGAAACGGCAGCTTTGTGCGGTATTGTGGAGCCCACATCGGGACAGCCGAGGTGCTTCATATTTGGGGATAGCCAATGGGGCTAAGGGTTGAAAAGCTTGCACAACTAAACGTGTATTTGCTGGAGTATTTCAGAGGTACAAAGCAATGAAAAGAGTAATCAGCTTTCTCATAGAATGAACTATGGTATTAAAAATTATTTTAAACAAATTATGCATGATTAACAGTTCACTATTTTTTTGAAGATCAGACTACTGACAAAATAAATTAGGAAATCACTTTAAAACAGCATTTTTAGTATTTCAGTAATGGTTTTGCTAATACGGGTAAAAATTCTTTAAGCATCACTTACGCAACTTGTTGAACTAACATCATAACTCGCTAGAAATGGCTTTCCCTTAAAACTTTTAACGTACATTACACATTAATAATGGTGCAAAAACACAATTTGCATTTGCCATTTAACTTTCATGCCCGTTGTTTTAGAAACCTGCAGTAGCATTTACTTGTATTTTAACACACTTTATTTTCGAAATAATGACCCTGTTTGATTCAACGAGATATTTCTCCGTACCTAAATCCAACAGCTAGGTAGCCAATGTTTTTCCTCCAACTCATGCCTCCAGCACAACAACAACTACTAAACAAGCAAACACGTGGGGTCTTTTACTCATTATTTGCTTTTAATTGTCGTCTTTACAAATCGCAGAACATTTTGTGCGATAGGTGGGCGAAAACGCGTCTGCCTGCCCTGTGGGTTTATACGAAAGGAGTAGAATGGTAATTCTCAACATGAAAAGATGTAGAGAACCAAATTCCATAAAAAATTAATAAAATCGCCACACGTCAATGATAATGTGAAGGAAGAAGTTGTGGACGTTGACATAATTGTTACTATTATTATTATTATTTTAATCATTTTATTACGCAGATATGTCATCAGAATTGAAAGCTGAATGTCCCTTTTGTTGTGCTGGACGACAGGTCCCACAGACTGCCTTTTGCGCCTATTCCTCGAGGCACAAAATATTTCATTTTAAAAGTAAGCTAGTGCTTGGCACTTTTAAAGTGTCAAACTGAGGTGAGTTCTCTGGGAGGCTTTTTGGTTATTTCGACACCACAAAGGAAAAAGGTGCTGCTGGTAAAGTTTAATTGTTGCGTTGTAAATGTCGAAACGCAGTTATATTTTAAATAAACGAATTGCGGACTAGGTTGTGATTTTTAGTTCAAAAGGTGAAAAAGTTGTAAGCAAAATTAAGGTCACAGATTTTTAATACTACTTGGTATTTATTCACCTTCATTGATGATGTTATGGGAACGCAAATATGATGGTGGATTGACCACAAATGTTTCAAAGCATAGCTTTAAGGCGCAACTGCTAATTACTCAATTTTCTATCAAAATTTTGTAATATTCGTATGTTTTTGTTTGCTGATTACCCACTAAACTGCCACTATGCGTTGATTTTTGGCTCCAAAAGTGGTAAAACGAATTTTAAATGTCTTTTGTTGACCTTACACAAAACCATTTTCTCAACTACTGCAGCATTTAAGAGCATAAAGCAAAGCATTTGTACATGCACATAAGCGGAAATTACTTTTCTTTTTGACATGAGGTAGGGATGCTATGCAGCAGCACACCCGTTCAACAGACTGCAACGATTTGGCTCAATTAAGCAAACACATCTGCCAACATCTTGGAATTTGTAATCCACTCGTTGCATGACGTGGCTTTGGTCGCACCCTAAAAGCAAATTATGCATTGGAGCCTTGGGCAGGATTCGTCATTAGCAACTGTCACACAATTTTCCCCATCTTTTGCAGGCAGAAGCACGTAAGCGCCATCTTATGGTTGATCTTGGCAATGCATACGCAAGTGGTGCTGTTGAAACGGCCTCAGCAAACTATAATCCGTGACGTTTTTCACTTTAGGGGCTGATCGACTTATGGCAAATTTAGCACAACTGACTTCGATTAAATGCGCGCCACCTTCGGCATTTATGCACCAATTTACCTTGCTCTTGAAGAAAGCATCAAAAAATCATGTTGGTATCAAACCAGAAGGAGGCTGGTTAGAGGTCTTTGTGCAAAGGTAAAATCGAAACACCTTTGCCGAAAATTCCACATGCGGACAAAGCCGAGGCAGTGCATTTGTTTGCTGGCAACATGAAGCAAATTTCCATGCAAAAATTGAGCTTAGAGGGAGGTGCACATTTGTTTGTGGGCATGTTCTTGTGTCACAGCTAAGCTTCACACTGTTACTATGCACCAGCATGTAATTATATCGACAACCAGGCATTCTGTCAACCATCATCAAAATGATAAGGCCACCGTGATGTAAGTGTAAAGTGCCTACTTCTAATGGATGAAATGTGTGCCTCTCGCACAAGTTCATCTGGTGCGCAATTACACCCAAGAAACGCTAAACGGGTTTGTTCAAGCGATTCGTATTAATCCCATCCAATCACACGGAGATGGTGGCAAGGGACAACCTTGTTTACTCATGCACATGCGGCACAAATTAATCAAATGTGTTTGTTTGTTTTGCCAGCAAATCAAATGGAACTTGCTGCTGTGCCGTAGCACCATTCGTGGCCTTGAGCGAGCTACTTATGCCCTATTGCAAGAGCAGGTGCAGGAATTGCTGCAGCAGCCAAAGCACAATATTGGATGGACTTAAGTGTTGGACGGAATACAAATTCTTAGGTTTCATGTAAAACTAGGTTTTGTATAAGGACTTGTTTGTGGGGACCACGTGCTCTATGACGAATAAGTAAAAACTGAGTTGTGGAAAAGAAATTTGGAGGAGCTTTGAGAACAGACAGTAGCTGTTATAACGCGTGCAAGCCTTTTCATAAAACGGCATCATTAAAGTCCACCAGGAGCTGAATTGGAGGAGAACGACCAGGTTCCTTCACTTTTACTGTCCTTTTGAATTGTAGCCGAGTCAGCTTAGCAAAGGCGCTACGATGAGACGGTTCGAGGAGAAAAGATAGGAAAATGTAGGAGAGAGATGGAAGTGGGCGTCTACTTAGAGAATATAACTGCCTCTGCAGTGTGAGTAAATTAGAGCGGGTAGCACTCGGCATATCGTAATTTTGCCTGGATAAGTAGGCGTCTCCCATGATTGTTCTGTCGTGGGAGGTTAAAATTAATCGGAAACAATGCCTTTTGGCCTAAACTGTATTTTCGGTAAGGAAGTAAACTTAAAAATTTGCGGCGTGCAAGGTGGGCAATTTATCTGGCCAAACACAGTCTGCTTTTCTTTGATATCGCCTCCTTGTGTTGCACCAAGTTGTGTTATTTTAAGGGGTCTCCGAAAAACCAAACAAAGCAATTTGAACAGTGCTGCGCAGATCATGCAAGGTAGCGGTTAGCTGACCGGTCATTTGTTGCATGAATTTTAGTCCCTCCAAACCTTGCAAAATATGCAATTGATTGCGGTTGTTTGTGCAAAATCACGCTTGGGAAATCGTGAGGAGGCACTTTTGCCAAAATGGAAAAATGGTGGTGAAAATGCTTGTTTTTGGCCTACTTGTGCATCCTCTTGCAGCAGTGGCCGTCCAATCGACCAATCTGTGAAACCGTGCGCCCTGAGTAAGTAAACGAATAGTCCGATCTGATGACCTTTGGCTTATTGGACAAACATGTCCGCTTTCACAATTTGCTAGAAGGTGTTGAAGATGTGCAGTTAAGCCAGAACCTAACTTGGCCTGAAACAAAAATTAACATTTGTCGCATTTACCGGGTCATTCGGCAGATTTTAAAGCACAGTCTTTTTGTTATTTTAAAATCGTCCGATGCGAAAACGAGTTGCTATTTAATGAAGCCTCTGCGAAACGTGATTCAAGTAAAGGCATTGATCCGGAAACCCGCTAAAGTTGTTAAAATGGGCAGTGAATCCACCTTGATAAAGCTCACCCCACTTGCATCAAGATCGCGACTTACCGCCAATTTGTTGAACCGAATATCTCGCAAAACGCAAACAATTCTCCTTCTAATGTCGCATTATTAATTAACCAGCTACAAATATGGCTTTATTAGGTCAGACTGCAAAGTAATGCTGCAAGTTGTCAGCACCTATCACCATAGGCAAGTAGATTTGGCCCTTCCTTCCCTGCCATTCTTAGCTTTTGGCTGATTTCATCATTTGGTATAG
>LN902277.1:0-10599 GCA_000469725.3 Echinococcus multilocularis | reverse complement strand
GTCAAGCCAACATTAACTTCAATTTCCAAAGAGCGCGATGAACATGAACGCGATCTTATTCCCTAATGTTGGTATTATTAATACCATTGATAATAAAACTGTCGCATTCAGTCAACGTTGTCTTCACAATTAGTTGTAGCGCATTCTAGATTGTTCAAGTATGTTGCGAAGGCGAATTCCCACGTGTCAGTGTTGTGGTCAAGATTATTCTTCCGGGTCTCTACCATGCACAAGAACTGCAGGTTCTCGCAATAGCGAGAATGTAGCAATGAGTGTAGTTGTCCAACTTATTAGTTGATTAAAGAAATCCGCACCTGTCGTAACTTGTTGAGTGGATCGAGTGTCCTTGAGTGTGCGGCACTTACCACTTTCCTATTCCGAAGCCGCATGTTACGAAATGTCGTTTAAGTCTGATGGCTGTGATTCGGGCTTGTGCATTTCGCAAACAATTGGCAGACGTTGAACTCAAGCTCCTTGGCCATCTGACTGCAAGTTTTATCTGTGTTTGTCTGTGTGTAATTTCTAAGTCAAAGTCAGCAAATATAGCAAATCCGGTCATCCATGGGGATTGTTGCGACGCTTACTTCATTGTTCTGTCTTTATCGTGAGCTTAAACCAGTTAGGATGTGTCCCGCCGTGATTCACGACATCTAATGGGCAGTAGTAAAGGCTCCTTAACGGTTTTCAGTATTTACAGGAATTGTGGAAGATGGTGCGAAACGATGTAATCCGATTGTACTTGATCGTAGCTTGCATTTACTGGGTAAAATTACTGTACTGACCATAGCAGTCTATTCTCCTCTCAACTGCCCTGTTTTTAGTGCTGGTGAATTGATTTCCCTGACCGAGTAGTTAAAGCGCGCGAATAAATGGAGAGAGAAGCTCTGCTGAAGGGCCCCAACTGGTATCTCCTCCACTGAACACTAGCTCGAATGAAGAAGGCGATGCGTGACATGAGGTCAGGCAAAGGTGCTGTTTGGGAGTTAGCAATGGTGGGTGGATCGAAGCACACAGCCAATTAGCCAAAGATGTGAGGCCTCTCCATTGGCTATAGGTGGAACAGGTTCATTAATTTACAGGAGGCGGTGACTTGCAATGCGGCAGTGGTGCACACAACCATTCTCACTGGTAGAGATGAAGGCGATGCAGAAGTCGCTGCCGCCGGACGTGGCATTGGGCGTGAAGTAGTCAACTTGACCAGGTTAAGCAAGAATTTGGTTAACTCACTGCCCTGGCAACACAGTTCGACTTCAACCCACAGCTCTTGATTGTCCAATCTGATGCATTCCATGAGTGAATGTTCACTATAGTCCAGTGGCGTTAGGGCTCTCACAGCCCCCTTTTCCACCCATGGTCGGGGGGTCGTAATGACATGCAATCAGGATCGGATTTGTGCGACTGACAGTCAGTTGGTAAAATCAAGAGACAAACGACGACATCGATGCTTAACGAGTTTCCTTTCGTCCCGGCTCCTGACTCTGGCAGTGCCTCTGCTTCATGCAACGATGTGGATAGACAAAAAGATGGTCTTGACTTCACTTAATGGGAAGTGTTCAGTCAAGCCAACATTAACTTCAATTTCCAAAGAGCGCGATGAACATGAACGCGATCTTATTCCCTAATGTTGGTATTATTAATACCATTGATAATAAAACTGTCGCATTCAGTCAACGTTGTCTTCACAATTAGTTGTAGCGCATTCTAGATTGTTCAAGTATGTTGCGAAGGCGAATTCCCACGTGTCAGTGTTGTGGTCAAGATTATTCTTCCGGGTCTCTACCATGCACAAGAACTGCAGTTTCTCGCAATAGCGAGAATGTAGCAATGAGTGTAGTTGTCCAACTTATTAGTTGATTAAAGAAATCCGCACCTGTCGTAACTTGTTGAGTGGATCGAGTGTCCTTGAGCGTGCGGCACTTACCACTTTCCTATTCCGAAGCCGCATGTTACGAAATGTCGTTTAAGTCTGATGGCTGTGATTCGGGCTTGTGCATTTCGCAAACAATTGGCAGACGTTGAACTCAAGCTCCTTGGCCATCTGACTGCAAGTTTTATCTGTGTTTGTCTGTGTGTAATTTCTAAGTCAAAGTCAGCAAATATAGCAAATCCGGTCATCCATGGGGATTGTTGCGACGCTTACTTCATTGTTCTGTCTTTATCGTGAGCTTAACCAGTTAGGATGTGTCCCGCCGTGATTCACGACATCTAATGGGCAGTAGTAAAGGCTCCTTAACGGTTTTCAGTATTTACAGGAATTGTGGAAGATGGTGCGAAACGATGTAATCCGATTGTACTTGATCGTAGCTTGCATTTACTGGGTAAAATTACTGTACTGACCATAGCAGTCTATTCTCCTCTCAACTGCCCTGTTTTTAGTGCTGGTGAATTGATTTCCCTGACCGAGTAGTTAAAGCGCGCGAATAAATGGAGAGAGAAGCTCTGCTGAAGGGCCCCAACTGGTATCTCCTCCACTGAACACTAGCTCGAATGAAGAAGGCGATGCGTGACATGAGGTCAGGCAAAGGTGCTGTTTGGGAGTTAGCAATGGTGGGTGGATCGAAGCACACAGCCAATTAGCCAAAGATGTGAGGCCTCTCCATTGGCTATAGGTGGAACAGGTTCATTAATTTACAGGAGGCGGTGACTTGCAATGCGGCAGTGGTGCACACAACCATTCTCACTGGTAGAGATGAAGGCGATGCAGAAGTCGCTGCCGCCGGACGTGGCATTGGGCGTGAAGTAGTCAACTTGACCAGGTTAAGCAAGAATTTGGTTAACTCACTGCCCTGGCAACACAGTTCGACTTCAACCCACAGCTCTTGATTGTCCAATCTGATGCATTCCATGAGTGAATGTTCACTATAGTCCAGTGGCGTTAGGGCTCTCACAGCCCCCTTTTCCACCCATGGTCGGGGGGTCGTAATGACATGCAATCAGGATCGGATTTGTGCGACTGACAGTCAGTTGGTAAAATCAAGAGACAAACGACGACATCGATGCTTAACGAGTTTCCTTTCGTCCCGGCTCCTGACTCTGGCAGTGCCTCTGCTTCATGCAACGATGTGGATAGACAAAAAGATGGTCTTGACTTCACTTAATGGGAAATGTTCAGTCCGACCCTCAATATTGGAATCTTCGTCTTCACAACTGTTTGACTGAATGCTATTTCGCTAGCCTAATTCGGAACCTCGGCCTTCTAGTTGCTGTGCTTCGAATTTTCCTTACATGTCGTCCGTTGCGTAGTAAGAGGATCGGTTTGGATGAGCTTTGATTCCCTACAACAGGTTATTTCGCGTCACTTCATGAAGCCTGTCTTCAGTATTTCGTGCTTGAAGGTTACAGTTGAAGCACTAGTGGCGAGGGATTGTAGGGACTTTAATGGAAGTGGTGCCATTACTATCCATTGAAAGGCCTTCTGCGATTCATTCTTGAAATGAATTCTGAAAACTGACGGAGGAGTTGATAAATGCTCCATATATTTACAGCATGTGAAAGCTGGTCTGCTGTTCTTGAGGCGGAATTATGGTGATTGTAGAGATGCCATCGAAATGGCGTGCTCAGGCCCCTTTTGGCTGTAGGCGGTCTTTTTTTAATCCATCCCTTCAATTAGTGGCAGTGCCGCCGACAAGCTTCCGCTTCAGGTTTATGCACAGATGTTCAGTTTGTTTCCCCTTCCCTAACCCACGCCCCAACCCCCTGGTTCCCATATCAACCGATCGTATTGTGGATCCTTGTGACGTCCAAACCGATACTTACCATGCATTTGTGGTGCACTAGTCATTCCTTCATTCTCCATATCAGGTGGGGGTGGCTACAAAAAGTGAGGAGAGTCTTCTGGAGTCTACCTCGGGACGAGATGCAGGTCTGTTCCCGCCTCGCAACCAGACATCTGCAAATCTCACAGTTAGTAGGAATAGCTTACTTTGGTGACGTCTCCTGCAGAGCTTTGCAATCAAGCAAATGGTAGGTGTTACTTTTCCGTTGTTCTGTCTATGTGTTAAGTCATCCACCCCTTCTTCTTGCTTACTTATTTCCCCAAATATTCATTTAGATCTGTGCGTCTATTTGCCTCTAGGCATTTATTCGTCTCCCGTCTCTTTCCTACCTCCGTCTTCCACCTGTCCGACACGTGTGAGCAGGCAAATGCTGGATGGTGGAGTGAGGGGGCCTGACGACAGGCTTAGATGAAAATGAGCGCTGGAGAGGAAAAGAGCCAGTGAACTAACGTTCTGGACGCCTGATGCGTGTAGTGGTGGAAAATTGATAGCTGTTGAGGAGCTGCAACAGACGTGTAGAAAACTGCGATATTTGAGGCTGGAACTCGGTAATAGGAGAGAAATAGAGGCTGTTTTGTGGAGAATTGGGATCTAGGACGATGATAGTTGGGAGCGTGGTTTGAAACTGAGGCACACAGTTGGATAATTGAGCTTTTGGTTGATGGGAATAGGAAAACTGGAAGAAAATGGGGAAGATGATTGGGGAATTAGGGGGTGTCCACAGTAACTGGACACGTGGAGAGGGAATGAGGCAGTCAGAGAAATGGGTTCTAGGGTAATGGGAACTAGATAACCAGGAGTAATTGAGGCAGAGATGAAAATTGCAGTCGAGCTATAAAGGAAAGAAGGGAGGTAGATTGGGAGAGGTTTTGATTCTGGAGTGATCTGAAGTAGATATTTGGAGGGTACTTGGGTAGATAGACGAATAAACAGGTTCGAAGGCGTAGAGTAAGAAGCAAAGAAGGGCTGAGGCGGAGAGGTAGAGGTAGGTGGTGTAGTGTTTGGAAGGATGGAATTGGGGTAAGTAGGTAAAAAGGTTAGAGGAACGTCTTATTCGGGGAGAAGTTAAGGTGAGCATGGTTGGCTAAGGTCCCCGGATTGATGGGAACTAGCAATTAAAGTGGAACTGAGGCTGGTACGTTGCGAATTGGGTTTGTAAGTGGTGAACAATGAGTGACCAGAATGAGTCAGAGTGGATGCATGGAGAACTAGGTTCTGGAGTGATGGGCTCTAGATATTTGGAGAGGAACTGAGTCAGATAGGAAGGGGGGTTCTGAAGTGATGCGAAGTAGGTAACCGGAGCGAATTTGGGTAGGTATGTAGAGGGTGCGGTTCAGGCTTGGTGGAAAGTAGATATTGCAAAGGAACAGTTGGGTGGAGAATCAGGTTTTGCAGTGGTAGGGATTAGATACTTGAGGAGGAGAGTTTGTGGATATTTGAGAAACTATATCCAGCAGTGATAGCGACTGGAAAATTTGGTGTAACTACGGTAGATGTGTGGAGGACTGGTTTGCGGAATGGTGGGAGGAAGTGGAGTAGATTGGAGAATTAGGTTCTGAAATGGTAGAAATGGAAAGAGCATTCGCGACTGATGCGAGTAAGGAGGTTGGGTCCTTGAGTGGTGGAGAGCAGGAAATTAGGTCGGATTGAGGTGGATGGGTGGGGAAGTGCGGTTGTGGCAGGGCAGGAAAGAACGAAGCCCCAGCAATGAATGCGTCGCTTGTTTCACTTTGCCCATTCTCCAGAGTAGCTGCTGCTTAGAATTTTTCGTTTATCTTTTTCCCTTTAGTAGAGCGACATTTTGGGTGTAGCCTCATCTTCGTTGACGTAGGGAGTACCTGACTCACTCGGGGTGCCGAGCCTGCCGTCTGCTTCCTCACTGGCTGTCGGTCTGATGCTTCGACGCGGTGAGTGTAGTTTCATTATTATTCTTATTGCCGTCGGCGATGTTGAAGTGAGGTTGTTATTCACGGTGAAAAGCGTGGATATGGCTTATTGTGCCCCACCACCCTGACCTGCTGAAGTTGGTAAGAATGTCTGAAACACATTAGAAGTTGATTTAAGGGTTGTAGTAAGCAGTCCACACTGCACGATATTTTCGCTGGAGGTTATGCGCTTATCAAGAATGCCATCATTGCTGGCACAGATAAACATGAACGAATGGGAGGACGCAAATCTCATGCTTTTACTGAATGTGTTTATCGGAGAGGCTTGTGTCTGGAGAAGACACTCCTTCATCAATATGCTGTAGGATTGGCCCCTTTTTACGCTGACTTGGAGACCTCCAACCTCAATGCCGTCACAGCTGAGTTCACTTTGAACACCTCCAGAGTGGCAGCTTCCTGCTTCTCAAAGTACTTCTCTCTGCTTTGCTTGTTTGCAGCCTCTACCTCTGCAATGCAAAGAAATTGTCCGCGTGATGTTGCCTTTCGACCCCTTTGGTTGTGATGCACCAGAACTCATATCCTGTTCGCTCAGTCATTCTTCTATTTGAATTCATTACCACTGGCTCGTCAAATATGTGCAAGTAGATCGTCTCGAAGTCAGTTAACTTGAAGAGTTGGGTGCAACCGTGCAATAATGGAATCTTCGGCCTCCCAGCTCTTTGATTGGATGTTGTTTCGCTAACCTGATTCGGAAGCTTGGCCTTTTTGTTGCTGTTCTTCGGGTGTCTTTAACGTGACACCCGCTGCATCATTAGAGAACTGGCTTGGCTGGGCTTCGATTCTTTACAGGAGGTTATTCTGCATCTCATGAATCTCGCCTTCAGCATTTCGTACTTGAAGGCCTTTCCCACTGCCGTCTTTCCTGCTTTTCCACGGCCCTCATTAGGTAAGGCATTCAAAGCGGGATTAGTGTTTATTGACTTCGCAATGCTTGTTGAATTGGAAATGCTGCACTATAAAGCCTTGTTAAAATAGCCGTTTGAGGGCATTTTCGTAAACACACCTTTCTGTTTGTGGTGGTGTTGAATTTTCCATAAAGGAATGTGGTCTTCAATTGCAGGAAATTGACTCCGCCTTGATAACGCTACCTCAATATTGTGCTTAACCGTGTAAACCTTCACTACAGACGCACTTGTTTCCGTTTTGAATGCATGCAGCCTTCGAGTTGGGGTGAAAATGCCTGCCTTAGCTAAACCACCAGAAAGCTAGTGCCCAATTCGGGAGCAGCGTGTTGGTTTGAACCTCAAACCATGGTAAGTAAGCGGGGCAGTAGAGTGCCGATAACCACTGTTAAACTGGTTGTACGATTTTCGTATTCAAAGCACTCACGGTTTTATGCAGTCCTTTTCCTCCGCAGCTCAATGATCCCTTTGTCATTAGACAATGCGTTCTGCATCCACTAGGAAGTAGTAGTGGAACTCCTCGTGAGGGATAGACTTTGCTGTCATTTTGAGTGATTGATGAGGCATCGGCACTTCTCACTGGTGGTGGCTTGTAGTGCAGTAGATTTCTGCACGTACTTGCTCTTTTAAGTTGCGCAGTGTTTACATGCCTCATTTTTGTGTCAAGGTGGGGAATTTATCGCTACAACTCCATTCTATGCGTTACAGTTATTTGGATTTGAGAAGTTTAGCCTGCTGTTCTTTCAATTGACTACATTTTTTGCTGCCTCTACTGGAGTATTGGTTCAACTGTTTTGTAGATGCCTCAATGTTCTTTTGATGTACAGTAAGTGGCAGGTTCGTTTGTAAGTACTCGTTGGTGAAATCTACTTTGTCGAATCCGCGGGTTCGGGTTTTGGGTAATCTTTGATAAGAAACTCCATTCATCACCACACCTTTCTTTATGCATGAATGGCGTATTTTGCACCACACTGGTGCTTGTTGCTAATGCATCGCGCTTTGTCTAGCACTGTTCTGCGTTGTTGTTGTTGTTGTTGTTGTTGTTGTGGTACCACAGTGGTTCCTTTATGCAGCTGGTTGTGGAGTGTGGACTCCCACTGTTTTCTGTCGTCCCTTTAGAGACACTTGCCCTTAAGGCCGATTCTGTGGGGTGTTGGTCGTCGAGACCCTGATATTGCAATGGCGGGTGTGCTTTGCAGGCACACAATGTCGTGGCATGATTGCCACACCCATTTTATTCGCAGTGGCTCGGCAACTACTAGATAATTGTGGGTTTTGGGGACTTCGTCTCCGGCCTGGTGTCACGGCTCCACGGTCAGAGGTCATGCATGATTTTGGCTCGTGATGCAGTCGCAGTGGTGTGTCAACTGCCGGATTATCGCGGGTTTCGGAGAATTTGATACCTTACCCTGGCTTTGGCAACATGGTCGACACGTATGGGTGCGTTCCACCAGTCCGGGCCATGACAACGATTGGCTCGTTGGCTTTGCGCGTATATGCGTGTACATATGTAAAGATGGGATGCATGCACCGGTTGTAGTGATAAATCAACCCCTTTCCAAAAATGACTTCAATTCCTAGTTGCAAATATCTACTTCTTGTTACTGATCCTTTCAAAATCATAGTGTGTGAGAGCAGTGTTAGTAAAATTCAAGCAATATTTTGCAGGACGTCTTTTATCTCTTGTCGTACACTCTACCTCCTTGGCATAGCGTGGCCAAATTAAAATTGGCCAGCTAGGTGAAATCTGCCGACTCTCTTACTACACGCATATGATTCGCATGCTCTAGGGGTCAGGCTGAAATTGCATCCGAGGACTCATGCCTTTAACAGATATAATGGTTGGAATGCAGTCGACAGAGCAGTAGTGTTGTATGCTCTCTCTTGCGGTTCCATCCCGAACTGGATTGACTTGGGCATGGGTGGAAAATCTATAGGACCCCTTACTACTTCTTAAGCTGGATTGTGGGCACCATTGCACACGACAAATTCTCCGATTCAGGAGATGAAGTCACTGCCTCTCTCATCAATCCCTATTTTGGAGTTGCGCGGACTCATTGAAGACGCTTCAGCTGTAATAAAACAACCTTAACCAAAGAGCAACTTTGTCCTCTTACCAGTGGTGGTAAGATAAAGACAATTCATGCCTTGCCTTCCTCAGGCAAGTGGAAGGCAGGAAAAATTGAAGAGGTGCCTGAAGGACAACTTAAAACGATTGTAGCAGATGTGTATCTTAAAAGTTCAACTGCCTAAAATATAGAATTTCTATTTCTCTCAACAAATAAATAAAATCTGCACTTATAATGGCAAAATCATATCCCATAATTCCACATCACATAAGAGCGACGGCTACGATTTGCTAAGGAAAGCAAAAGCACTTCAAGTGTCAATAAAGTTAGTTTTCATCACGATTCTGCTCATTGAGTTGTTTACGTAGACCATTAGTTGTGACTGTTTTGGACAGCACAATTTATTCCTAGAAGGCGCCCTTGTTAAGCACAGTGATTATTAATTGCAGACTGACATATTTCCTTGCCAGAAAAGGGCCTAGATAAAAAAAGTACGATTCAAACCCGCTGCTTCCAATTTGTTGATAACTCCAAATTTCAAAAGTTATCGAGAACAAAACTTGTAAAATACAAAAATCTTGAGGAGCCGACTAAAATATCAGTCTTAGGAAAGGGGAACCGAAGATGTGTTTTACCGTTGGGATTTGTAGTTGATGTGTTCTCTGCAAACACCAATGTGAACCGACTACATTTGCCGCGGTCTGGCTGGAGCTGACACTTCTCCGTAGGAAACCTGCCATGTGTCTTGGAACAGGCGAGGTAAAAAAGCAAAAGTAGGCTGTACAATGCATCTTGGGGAAGGTGTGAATGTAGTACCTTAAGCAGTATTGCGGGAAATCGGCGTAGCCGGGTACGACTTGTCCGTATGTGCGTTTGAAATGATAGACAAGGACGATTACCTTACAAAAAAGGATACCAAATATGAAGGCTGATAATGAAATTATTATTTTAATTAAACCTTTTGTAGCCGAATCATACTATCCAAAGAGCATAGTAGGTGCCCGAACTGATAAATGCATATTCAGGATCGCAGAAGTAGATAAAGGAAATAAAACGGAGAACTATACTTACTACATCAATGGCAATCAGCTTCTTTCCATCCAGTCAGTAGTGATTGTAGTCCCTTAATCCCCGTATTAAACCGAATATGCATAATTCTCACCAATGCTCGATTTGCCAGAGTGGTGAAGGTATTGCGAAATGGTAAATGCAGTTAACTCCCAGAACGCATTCTTCGTTGGCGAAAGGTCGAGAGGGCGAAAGTATCACGGAACAAATTTTCCAGAGTATTTGTGGGAGCACTTTCCCTTGCGGAACATGTGACTTCAGCAACTGGTGTTAAGTCGTAAGTTTGTCTCACGTTTTAATGCAATACCTTTACACAACTTAACCTTGTCTCTATGCAAGCCATTTTGTTCTAAAACTACACTGGTTGTTGAAAGGTTGCTTAGTGTCCCTGGAACCTAACAGATTCCTCTTTCATTCTCAAGAGTGCATTTTTCTCACCTTTACTTGCACAGTAGGCCTTCAACTAATCCCATAATCTTGAAGCCATACTCCGTTTGCAAAATCTAAATCATTGGCAGACGTGGGAGAGTCATTTAAAGATGCTTTGGGTGTAAGCTTTTTCTGCTATCCCATGCTATTGGTGTGGACGCCCTCTGTTGGCTCTCGGAAGTAGGCAAGAATGCGTATGAGATGCTGTTAGTGGGGTAGTGCTCGTGTTGGGTCCTTCTGCAGTCAGAGCAACGAATAGTGGCGCCTTGGAGGGCAGATGGGCGTGGGAATGTGGACAGATGCGTTGGTCGGTCTACTTCATTTCAACTCTCACTTGGTGTCTTCGGGACGCGTGGTCCCCCTCGATACCGTTGCAGACGCTATTCCCGTCTCATTGACCACTGGGTAC
>LN902274.1:0-16946 GCA_000469725.3 Echinococcus multilocularis | reverse complement strand
TGTCCATCGGTAAACCGATCGAGGTTTTGCTTAAATATCCTCCGAATTCGACTGTTGCTGCCACTAATGCCGCTGCAGCACTAACCCAACACACATGCATTCAATTTGAAGCCGCATTCATTCCATTTGGAGGGAACCCGTATTTAGAAATTGCTTTGAATATTCCCAAATTATGGACATTAATAAAGAACATAAAAGGCAAATTAGAAGGTTTGACTGAGTTTTGCATTTTACTCCACCTTCATTACGTCAAATCGGCTCAATAGTCCAACGACGTGCTTGTGAGTTCGTCGCCCAGTAACAATCATTTAGGGTGGCTAAATCAACGTCGACGAGGAGGTGTTACAATGCTAGCATGCTCGCTGAAGCTCGAAAACTACATTAGGTGGATGCAAATACAACCAGCTTTCGTTCTTTGGCTTGATCAACGTGGAACACCAATGTGAATAGACTCTACTGAATGGGTGTCGCACAGGAGTTACAATTGCCACGAGGCAGCAACGCATTCAGTCTCATCGCCACTTCACAGCTGTACGTTGCATGAATTAGAAACGAATGCTGCAGTGCATGAAGTCACTGTAAAAAATTATTGAAACCATGACCAGTTCAGGCGAAGTGATTGGAAGAAACGCTTGATTTGCTTTGAAAATTAATGACTTTGCTTGCAACAAGTACCACCTTCCCTTGCATATTTCACCTTTACATCAACGCCCCTTATAACGACCTCCCCTACTGCTCTCATTATTTCAATCCACTCACTGATGCTACTCGTTCCATGTTAGTGGCAAGTACTACACAAGGAAGTGATGAGGCAGGAGGTGCGGTGTGCGATTGGGTAACAAATTCAATGCAACAGCGATTGCAGATCCGTTTTCACTTACATATGGGCATGACACTGCCGTGAGTCGATGCGAATCGGCTGCACATGATCCAGCCCCAAAGAAACGGGAAGCAGCATCAATCACCACCACGTAGAGTATATATGGCCAGCCCATCACCATCACGCTAGTTCAACAAATGCAGTGATTTCTGCTTCAAGTTGCACCAGCTTGAAGCCTTAACCATTGGAAAAGTTGATATAATTGAGGACATCATGTACTGGTCTTGGGTCGACGACGACGGACGATGACAACAACCAACTGGTTGAGTCGCACCCGTGAGCATGCGACGAGAAGTTGTTGTGGTGGAGTGTCGAAGGGTAGATGGTGGAAAGATGGAAGTTAGCCTGAGGTGACAAAGGCGTCGGATCGCAGAGCGGGCCATGTTCACGAGGACGTGAACTGATATCGACATGGCGAAGTAGCCCAGCTCCTAGGCCGACGCCTGCGCGCGGTGTTACAGGCACACTTCTACTTCTGCTACTCTCAGCAATCCAATGGTGTGGGAGTGGGTGGCACCGTCACGTGTTACTCTGTGCTTGCGGCGGGTGATATTCGTGTGTGTGTGTGTGTGTGTGTGTAGAGTGATTGGCGTCAAAATAAAGGTGTGCTTGTACAACCACGCGCGTACTAATGCCCAGAAGTTGGTCTACTTCGCATCATTCATGTCCGTCATGTCTCACGTCAACTCGGCTGACCACTTTGCACCCTTACAATAACCCTCCACCATACTCTGTCAAATTCAACATCTTATCAATAGCTGTTGGAGCAGCCTCTCTTCACCAATGCGCTCTAACACCGATCCATGGTGCTTGCTTGACAATTCAGTGTACAGCCGGTGTCACGCATGCAGTGCGAATATTCTCTTGAGACAAGGGATAGCGTCTCTCCATTGCATTACCCTCAGATCTGCAGTTTGCGTCTTCCACATTATGCTCTTTATTATCAACTCCACTGCTCATTCACTTTGACACACATTGCCACGTCAGTCGCTCGAGTTAACTAACCTGCATATACCTGAACACGAGTTTCCAAATTCTGAGACATGCGGCAAAATCATGATTCACTGAGTCACTCTCCAGCGCCTTCAAGCAGGTGACAAGATGTGGGCGCCATTCACGTCGCCAACACGGAAGGCGTCTTGTATATCTACTGCACACATCCACTGCCATTGGGATAGTGTGGGGAGTCACATGCTCCAAATATCTCCTTCATTTTACTATTTACATCAACTTCGCATGCGCAGCACACACGCAAGCTCATTTGATAATGCCTATTACTTTATGGAAAAGGGGAATTAGGCAGAAGGAAGGAACAGCTATGGTTGAATGGAGGTGCTGGGTTGTATTCAGAAGTGCCTGGCAATGGGAATTAAGTAAAGGACTGAAGAAAGGCCTTAGCATTGACATGAGCACCACCGTTTAGGTGTAAGCTAAAGTGTAGGAGACACTACATATAAGCAAATTGCGTGTGGATCAGAAATGCTTAACACTGTTGCTTACGTTGCTTGCCTTCATCCTACCAATTCCCGCATAACGTCTTCAAATGCAAATGTAGTCAACGGATGAGATTTGTACGCATAAAATAAAGGATTAACTTGACCTAGGTGAAGGGGCTCAAAACTGTGCGAGCCTATCTGTACCTCATGAGGCATGCGCATGTTCTGTCTGCGCACACATTGCCTGTGTCATCCACAAAGGCTTACACTTTCCAATCACTCGCTCGGCATGCTTGAGTAGCCGAACATTCAAATACACGCAAATTATAGAACTTCCTAGATCTGACAATCCACTAGCCACCTACATCGCAACAATGCCGTCTGACTTCGATTGGCTCTACTCAGCCCTCTTCTGCACCGACCCAGTTGGCGCCTTTATGAATCACTGCGCTCCAACTGATCTGGTGCCATAATGTGCCTTCAGGCATTGGTTAGATTTCCCAGGCTCTCTGTCAACTGTGTGTGCTGGTGAACTGCCTCCTCACCCTTATTGTGTGTTGCCATCAATTCTCCTGGGTTGTGGATCTGTGATGCAAGAAATTGCCTCTGAGGTAGCGCTGCCCACATCTGGAGGGAAAGCTCATAATCAAGATTACAATCACATTGGGCTGCCTGTACTGTCTCTACTGCCAACATCATCAATTTCCGTGAACAATGATTCAAGTAGCAGTGGAGATGGCAGCTTAACTGTTGGGAAAGCTGGCATCTCCACTGAGGCACTGCATCTCTGCGCAATCACAACCGCAAGTGTGAGCCAACCCAACGTCGACTTAGACCCCACCATCTTCATTGTCCACCTTAACTTACAAAGCAGTAGTTGCTTAACTCTAGTTCCAGCTCCAGCTCATGTTTTTATGTTGCAACAGTTGGCCCACATCCTCCTGCTCGGGTTCAAGCGCACAAATGAGCCATCGAAATGTTTTGAGTAACGCCTGGAGGCTTAAGGTTTGCAGCTTGGCCGCCAAATTCTGCGAAATATGTAACAGCAGATTTGCAGCGTCATCAGTTGGGTCACGCAAACCGCTGAAGCCAAATTTCATAATAACTGACAAATTCCCTTTTCATTGTCTGGTATGGAGTTTATATTAAACATAAAACAAAATTTCATAATAATGCCTTGCGAGTACCAGTGTTTATAGAACAGTCAAGTAGCAATTTCATCTTGAGTGAATCTTTTTTGCTCTCACTAGGCAAAATAATCCTAGTTTACGCAAGTCATAACAATTTTGATGCGGTTACCCTTTTCATGCTCTCCATATTTTGTTGGCAAATAAGTAACACAGTTTAATGTTTCTGGTTTCAATGCAATAGCTTTTAATGCTCCCTCCTTGTTCCTGTGATATTCAACTATAAAAATATATTATCTGTTTTATTTAAGGAAGACGTTATTTTAAAATTATGCGTACCTTGCCTTTTTTTAGACCCTTTTTTTTCAGCAGACTCTTGACACGAGTTAATAATCACCGTGCACTTATGAGTCTATCAGCATAACTGGCGAAGATGGGGACCATACTTTAATTACATTCCAGTACAGCATGGTAGCAGTTTCATATTTTGTTGCATTGTACTACTTTCAAGCATGGCCTACACAAAATAAAAATAGCATTGGGAAAAAAATTTATCCCTAGTGCAATAATTTATTTCAAATTGTATTTAGCCCAACAAAATCAGGGTAAGTCATTCATAATGTCATGGTAGTGTTCTTTTTTGAACCTTTAGTCGGGCTAGATATTGCCCTCTGCTCCGAGTGCATCACTTCCGCAATTTGGAAATATTTAAACAGGCGTAAACTTAAACTACTAGTTGTTTTTACACCATTTCATGTTAACAATACTGGATTGGTTTTTGGATTTACTGGTAGTTTGCCAAAAATTCATGCAGTGTATGATTTTAAATGCCTTCAATTTGCTAATCATAGTAATATGATTTGTTTGTGCAAAATATTTTCTCCAGTCAATTCCAACCCAGCCCGGCCGCCAAATGTACGATTTGGTGGAAATGGTCGACCAATCAACTAAACTGAGTTCTTAAGCTGCCACCTCATATGTGACGTACAAATTCCGCCGATTTATATTTTGAGCTGTTATTTTTTCAATCGAAGTGCAGATTTTATAGTCGGATGCTCTACATTTTATTACATACTATGATTTGTTAAAGCGCACGTATGCTTGATCTAGGGAAACTGTAGACAAGAAGTGTTTTAATGCATGAAGGTCCATCTCACGGACTTGCGCCTGTATTTCCTTTAATTTTCTAATAGCCCAAATCCATTCTTCTGTGTGGAGTTACTGGTGTGATTTTCTCAAAAGCAAACCTTGTATGCTTTTTTAATTATTAGAAGGTATTGCTACTCAATTATTATGTTTCAGGAATTATTTTAATATTTTGAAGGATCAAATTTCTTACCAAAGTCAACTTTACTGCTTTACGAAGTGCGTACCGAAACGTGCAACACAGCCATGCTTAAAGTGAACTAGCGCACAGGAATTAGGGCGTGTGAGATGACAGAATAGAAATGGTTGCGATAACCTCTAATCCATTGCATTGAATGCGACTGAAAATGGCTCGTTTGCATAGGCGGGTGTTTGCCACACATCGACAATACCAAGTGGGGTCTCTAATGCATTTTGGAGGCCGTGATGCCCGTTGTGCAGTGGAGTGTTTTGTATTAGTCACAGAGTGGCTAAACGCACCTGACAATGTGAAGTAAAAAACCTCCTTTGTGCCCTAAAATGCGATTAGACAAACACACATTTCGGAAAAAGTTATTATCAATAGGCTGTAAATCTACTGCGTGAAACTGTACCCTTAAGCGACGCATATCAATGCATTAAAGAGTGTGCATGCTGCAGAAACAGGACGGTCAATGTGCATAATTGCCCAGCTGAAACAAATGTTGTTTACTACATGGCGTTTTTGCTCTTTTGTGTTCCGTTACCGGCTTTCTAACAGTAAATTCTCTTCTTAAACCATTAGGTTTTGCCCAATGTCTTGCAATTTACGGTGAGGCGGTAGTAGTAGTATATGGCCAAATCAAGGAAGTAAATGCCTTATGCTAAGGACCGGTGATAATGTACATTGAGAACACTACGTTTATTCTTATTCTTGACATATGCGGCTTAAAAAATTTTTGACTTTGGACACGAATCACAAATCAAATTGTTGTGGCTAGAATGATTATCCTCATTATATCCCCCAGCGATGTGAATGTGCTGTAGAGACATGAATTGCCACGAATACATTTTGACGCAAAAAGTGGTTTTAAACGAATGCGATTAGGGCGTTGGACTTTCGCGGTGGACAAAGAAAACAGTAAGCATGCACTTGCTAAAAAAGTGCATCGTGTGTGAATTTTTTTGATTGTTACTTAGCTAAATTGATAAACATGTTTTGGTGTCAAGTTAGTTGTAGCAAAGCCACGTCGATTGTATTTATATATGGTCTGCCCGAGCTAGTTAATGCTGTTCTTTCGTAACAAAAAAGGCATGTTTCACTATATGAATAGCTTTACAGATTCTGCCACTGCACTCAAGTCGACCGCTTATTTTTTTTTTTTGCGAATACGTCACACGTAGTACAAAAGAAAAACGATTAAACACTCAAGGCGTTGCCAGTGTGTTAGGCTAATTGGTAACATGGAGAGAGAGCAATCTGCATTAGCTGTTTTAGCATTGAAGCAGGAATTCGCTTCAATTTTAAATTTATCCTAAGGATCGTTTGAGAGACAAAAAAATTCAAACTTGAAGAGAAGGTGTTTTAAAGACACAAGAGCATTAGGCATTCAAGTAAAAAGATGGCGTGCATGATGTGCGTCTCATGCATTTGCATGAATACATGTCCACCCGATCCTTTTGCAGGATATTGACAAGCCTCTCTCTGTCTGATCACATGCTGCGAGATGATAATACTGGGATCACTATTATTGCCAAATGTTTTTAGATAGGTTTGGACTGACGTAAGAAGCATTAAGGCACAACCCACAGTGACCTCTTTGCAGTCACGTTCACGGTAACAATTCTAGACCTGTCATGCCCAATCTTGTTTCTTCAACTCTTTACTTTTAATTTCCGTTATCAATTCGCGAGTTCACATTGAGGAAGATGGTTGAAACCTGGCTATTGTGCCCTTCGTTGCACACTTGGTGGAAAATAGCCATTCAAATGGTTCCAGTCTGCAGTCTTCCTGTTGCGTTCATAAATATCCCCGTCTCAGTTACGCTTTCAATCATCTAAGGCATGCGTGAGTGGATCTTTGTTCCGCATATTAGTACTATGTTTTTACTCACTTTGCTATAACACCTTTGTTGTAGAAAAAATTGCAACGAGTAAAGGAGTTGGTTCATCACCGTCATTAATATGTATGCCTCAGAAAAATGTGCGTTTATTCATGACATAAACAGGCTTTTAGTCCTTGAAAGTGGGGAAATGCAGGCGCACATTAACCTTTGTAAGGGTTAGCTTTTCTTCTTGGCAAATATTTTAGCAAATTGTTTTTATTCCAAAAAGTTTTTTTGAATTTGTATAAATTTTTAAATTGTGTGTATTGGCAACCCTTATAAAGGTAAATGTCTGTTTTTTACGAATCACACACATGTTATGCATTTGCTGCATGTGCACAACATTTTTTCCGAAATGCTTTTTTGTTTGCAATTACGGTAACGTCATTTCAGCATACGGACAGCCTTATGTGTGAGTAATGCATTTCGTAACTTAAACAATCAGCATGAATTGTTACTGCACCGTTCATTTAAATTAACATGTTTTGGGTTTCCTATGTTTTTTGTGTTTTTCTGCTTTCCATTTTCCTCCTTATTAACACATTAGTGAAAGACCCATGGAATGTTAACACATTGATGAATTGAAAATTATCCCTGCTTAGAAGGCAACCTCTTCAAAATCAGGGTGTGCAATTTTTGTACAACCTAATCTGGTGGTCATAAATCTTAAGCTTGGAATTTTAATCAAATTATGTCATATTTTTATTGTTAAATTTAGGCTGTTAGAAAGGCTAGGATGTTAAAACCTTGTAAGCGCCTTACGTATATAGAAGAGCTGATCTTAATTACTCTGTATGGTTTAATGCAGTCATAAAGTAAAATCTTGCCAGTTAGTCTTTTATGTGCAACTTTGTAGTACAAAGATATAATTTTATAATTGCAAGACAGTTTAGTGCCCACCAACAATGCAATAAATGATTAAGATTAATTGGTGCAAGTGACACTAAGGAACTTCTTTGGTAAAGTAAAGCACACTTCAATAGTACTTTGGGCACCGTAGAAATGTTCGCACAATGGAGATCATAGAAGCGTAACAACAGCAAATGAGGCTTTCATGCAAAATCTCCTTTTTTGTGTACAAGGATTTTAGCTTTAGGCTTTTTAAATTAAAATAGTAAGTAGTTGTCGCTGAAACAAGGAAAGGGGTCATACTCTGTGAAGAACGAAGTGTTAGTTTTATAAAAACAAACGTCATGCAATATTTTAAATTTACATGCACAAATAAAAGTAAGTAAATTTGATTTGTAATCGAAACTATTTTGCTTCGGATTATGCGTTCTTGGATGATTCACAATGGTACGCAGTTGGGCCAGACGCATAGCCACTTAGTAACAGCACTGGTGTTCCTCCAGATTTGCCGTCTTAGGCAGTATCACCGTCACACACACAGTAATAAGGGCTCCAAACGAATTAAACACTTTCTTTCGCATTTTTGAAATATAAAATTTGAAATGTGGGTCAGAAATATGTTTGAACCTGAGCTGCCGTGAGTTGGCTAAAAAAACGCCAGAAATAATTTTCTTGCAAATAAATTTTAGACAAAAGAAATTGCTAGTACTCGACATACACTTGCGTTGTATTTGAAGGAAAGAGATTAGGAAGTAACATTTGACAAATTGTCCTAGGTGTTAACTTCTGCTTTTTTGCCCCATGTAAGATAGGCCCAATATAAAATATGAAATTCTAATTACAAACAAGATATTTTTCAACGTAAATTATTATTGCGGATTTAAAAGTCGTATTGTAGGTCAATAAAGCGTGCTTTCCTATTTTAAATTACATCCACTCAAGTTATGTTTTTCTTATCAAAGTAGCACATTTTTTACGAAATGGTAGATTTTTTGTGGTGAGGCAGAATGATGAATAAGTATATCCATGTGAGTTGATTTTTAATTTCAATTTTACAAAACAGGGTAATAAATTTGCACGTGATATGCGAGAAGGCAACTTGAATACTCAGTTGAAGAAGATCTCTCGACCACTTTCATCATATCGTCTAACCAGCGGTGTGGACGGGTTAAAATCATCTAAAAATAATTTCGCTTAGATTTCTTCAAATTTTCTACTTCCCATTTGATCACAAAGTGCAGTAAAAATTGTCAAACTACTTGTTGAAATCAAACTCAGGTTGACACATTTCGGAGCAGAAGAAAATGCGAAACATAACTCACATCGATCGTAGTACACACGACCTAAAATGACTCAGACGGTAAATGCAAACGGACAGTAGGACGTGAGAGCGTTGTCAAATGGCCCCTTACGTGTCCCATCAACTTCTCTGTTTAGCACGTGTGCCTCTTCAGGTGTATCTAAAGCAAATATTATTCTTAGATCTAGTCAAGCATAGGCTAAAGCCTAAGACTATGAACCTGCTGTACTGGGCTGTTGAAAAACCCATGTCCATAAGTGCAGGCGGAAAGTCTGAGGTGAACGAAAAAAATATTAAGCCATCATGCGATTATCGCTGATTAAGTGTTACCAAGAATGACGATCGTGCTGTGCTTAGGAAGCTCGTCGCAATTCCTACAAAAGGCGCACTTTACTAGTAAGAAATGCAACTGCTCCACACTCAACTTCCAGTTAGCATAGAAATGCTTTTTAAACTGAATGTAACATCAGATTCAGTGAAATACTCTCAGCAATTTTCTGGTTTTGCCTGACAAACGATGCGAATTTTTTACCTTTATCCGACCAAATCTAATCATATTATAAATAAATATGCAACCCTCACTACTTAAATAGACATGTAAAATTTTTCTATCCCTAAAATCCTAATTATCCTGCCACAATTATGACACAAAATACAAAGAAAACACATGGTAGTTGTGGGTTAGGTATAACTGCGAGAACCCAACCCTAAAAAGGTTTAAAATGCGCATTTTAAGAAATTGCATTGTTTTGTTATATCACTTACAAGGATAAGCATCATGATTTGTAACACATGTAGCGCTGAACTATTTCCCTGAGATCAGATAAATAAAAGGCAACTTATTTAATATTTAGATGCAGAGGGTCTGAGCAATTATTAACATAGCCCAGCCGTGCCCTCATGTTCTCGAGTTCCAGAGTCAAGATTTTAGTTGCAAATTATTGCAATCCTCGTGGTAAACCATTGGTTTCATTTGTTTAAAAAGTAGGGCGCTCTGTGGTATTTATGTATTAGTTCAATTTCAGATTTAAAAAACGTGGCATTTCTCTAGTTGTTTACTTTTATTGCCTCAATTGAAGCATGGTTAAATTATGAGATTTTCTCTTTTCCTACTTGTTGTAGAATAACCTAAAAATGCTCAAACCCACGTTTTTGTTAACTTCAAAATCATAAAATTTTCCCCTAACGCAAAAAGTAAATCCCCTTAGGCGGTGGTATATTACAGTTATCAAAGTATTTAAAGGATCTTTTAACGGGAAGCATAAATCTAGACATTAGCATCTTCAGAACACAAATTGGAAAAATCAAGGCAGCACAAAGCTTTCTTTGGCCCATAGGCGTCGCTTTCAATTTTTTTATTAATCATATGCATGTCTTATTAGAATGAAGTTGATGCTGCGAGAAGAACACACAGTAATCGAGATGTTCTTAAAAATGATAATTTTCTTGCCTGTAATTATTTTTTGTCATTAATTAAAGTGAAACAGCATTTGAGAGAAAAGGAATGTAGAGATTATTACGTGCTTAATTCCAGTCGCGAAAACATTAGCCTAACACCGGGAAAATTTTCCAATATATAGCGTTCAAAATATTTTATCAATCATAGAATGAAGCGTGTGGTTTTTTTGCCACTTTGCATTTGAGTCAGCGCTGCCCAGTCATATCTATTTGTCATATCTACTAAATGGAAAAAGAAAGGGCGTTCCAATTCTTAAATAACTTTTTGAATTCTGATATATGCGTCTGCTAGTAGACCTTGTTTTGGAAGTTCCTACGCCTCAAGCTTATAACCGTATCCTATTTTATAGACGAAAGTAGATAAAACACTCTAAGTGAACATATATAACGAATGTAAAGATGGGCTTTAAGGCATGTACAATGTCCTAGAGGTCATCTCAGCAAGCAGATATACAAAAACAAAGATTTTCCTTCAAATAAACAGAAAGCAGAATAAAAATAATTTAAGCCCTAACAAAGGCTACTCGCTTTGCACAATACGACGTTAGTATTTTGCACTGTGTAGGTAGAAACAATCGGAGACGCCTACATGGTGGCTTCGGGACTGCCACTTCGGAATGGACGCCGCCACGCAGGTGAGGTGGCCACAATGGCTCTCGGCCTCCTTAGTGCCCTAACCCTAATTGCAAGATTTTGATTCAAGGCAACAATTTCAACACGTAATATTTGAAGGCTATCGTGCAAATTAAGGCGTCGTCAGCAGTAGTCACTGTTTGGAACTGGCTGCATGCATTTTTAAAATCCAATGTGTCTAAGTGGCAAACAGTGTGATAGAGAGACAACTGACTACAGACTATCAATTATATGGCCACAGTTGACATTCGTGCACTCGGAGCACTCTCTGACGTTGTAAGTGGGTAGTCCAGTAAGCAGCAGTATTCATCCTTCACCAGCTTGTGGTTCTCTTTTGCATGTCCATTCAGTCTTACCCATACACTTCTAGCCTTCCATCACACTAACGCCACAGCCCCTGCGTGATCACGTTGTAGTCAACTCGATGCCTTTCTCTTCCCTTAATCCTTTCGAACGTGTAGAATGATTAGACAGAGTCGCTCATTGTCAATGGAATTATAAATGGGGCACTGTGAACAGGATTATGTCTGTTCAGAGCACACACCCTCCTCGAGGGCAGATGATGGCCAGTTCTTGTCGAAATCCAAATTTGCTCACCGCCTCTCGCCCAAAGTACTCATAAATTCACTTCATATTTTAAACACCGCCCCCAATGCTGTTCTCGTGGGCAGTCTGCAGATGCTATTGCAGATAGTGCACATGCAGCATATTCGTAGCCGACAGGTGGCATTACTTTGCAAGGCCACATTTTAGTGTGATGCACGATGGTTGGTTGAGGATGGAACTGTGCATTAGTGGGACAGGCCTTCGCCTCAATTCGATTGCGATGTGTCGGTCTAGAGCCATGCAAATTGGACTGCTTTTGTGAGCAGTGTGGTTGGATAAAGTAAATTGAAGGTTGACACTGCATTGGAGCGACATCTTACTTACTTCCTTATCTAACAAACCAGGCACAGAATTGATTGAAAAGTTGTCGTGAAAGCGAGTGGCTTGTAGAGACTCCGTAACCTGTTTAAACTCCTCCGAGTCGCTATTAAGTCGTTGACTGTGAAGATGATGAAAAAGACTCAATATGGAACCTTTATTTGAATCGCGAATTCCCCACGGTGCTCATCACTGGTGTTCATGTCGGAGTCGCTAGTCTTCATGGGGAAATAGGCTGCGTCCATCTTCAGTAACTAATTTAACATTAGAGACTTGCGTTTGAAGGACTCTAAGCTGTCCAACGATGGCGATGCCTTCGGGAGCAAAGTCAGAAGGAGCGAAGGAAAAATGCGCTGTCACCAATCAAGCGGCTCCTGTCTGATCCTTCGACTGGCTTTATCGAAGCTAGTACGTTGGAGGGACCGATCAGATCACCATGGGCCTCCTGCATCTGCACCCCCAATGTCATGCTTAGTGACGTTACCTCAAAAACAATCGATAAAACAGGCCAGGGACTATCCACAGTTCAATTTGAAAGCTGGGCTCCTGTTAGAGACCTCTAGACCTCACACGCTGGGGCATTGAGTGGACTCCCACCCACTTCGATACTGACCAGACACATTGCTGCCGCCGGAGTCGTACTTGTTAGGTCTCACTTCTCCACTCGTCACTGGATTCCCTTAATAGGGCACCGCAGTGCATTCGGAAACTAACGGAAATCATTAGAAGAAGACAAGTCCTCGAACTGTTGGTGCATGTTTGAAGCCTTGCCTCCAATTACAAGAGTTATCACCATCTCAAACAAGCATTCGGCACGCTTGCATACGCAGAGCTGCATGCATTCGAATCCACGAGAAGAGAATACTTGAGGTTGTAGGCCTGTGCATTTAGAATGGAATGTACCTTCCTCCCTCCGATATAGTGTGTCACTCGAAGGCAGGCGAAGAGGAAGGGGTGCGTCAGGTAAGTGAAATGATTGAGTAAGAAACGGAGAATCCAAATGTCAACTCTGGCGGCAACTCGTTACTTCAGTGCTCCCCACCCAGCTGACTGTCTGCTTCCTATTGGGATGCCTGGTGGCGTGCCATGTGGTACCTTGGAAGGAGAAGCTTCATGCTGCATGCAAACATTTGGACAAAAGATGCAGCGTTCAAAAAAGCTTTTTTGCCTTGATGATTACGCCGTCTTGCTGTTTTACCTCTCTCCTCAGAGTATATTTAGCTCTTGCATAACAAGCGATTTATGCGTTGACAGTCTCAGTCAGTGCCATGGTGCGTTGCATCATGAGCACATAGGCGCAGGCTGACTTATCTGCATGACCACCTACGCCATTGCTAGTTAGCAGTCTCATTTGTTTGCATCACTGGCGCATCCGAGAAGCACAACGGCGAGTGCAAGGAACTTAAGAGGATCACTAGCACTCACAAGGAATTCACTATTTAAAGCTAATTTCCCGAGTTTTGGGCGGTTAGTTAATTTGTCGGCAATCGCATCTTCCATGTTTGAGAGTGCGGCCTCTTAACAGGTCCCCATTTTGGCACTTTGAGACGCGTCTTCATTCACAGTACCTGCGAATGCTAAGAAAACAAGGTAAACACCTGGCACCACGCAAAGTAGTCGGCTTCTCCGCACTTTGCATTTCTTTTGCAATGGTCTGCTTAACTGCAGCACAACACAGAATTTGCTGTACCTACCAAGAAATTAGTGAAGCGCGAACCGCATCGTTTGACTCACAACCTCAGAGGACCGTGAGCCGTCATGTCCAATCGCCAAGCCCAAATTATTGCACCGCAACTTGATCGCCAATTCGAGCATGTCGCTAAAATAAGCGCTCATTACTCTACTGAATGATGAACAACGACTAAACCTGCCTGGTGATTGAATGGGAGCGATGATGACATAGTTGATGTCATCTCCACACTACTGCAGTGTGTTGAATCCCATGGAAATTCATCGGCTGTCGGGACGTGAAATGATTTGCATTCTACGACATTCTAGGCTTTAGGCGTGCCCTATGCCATGTTTGATTTCCTAAATTGGTTGGTTGAGTCGTAGTCTCAACACTGACACGCCAAACACTACTGGCCCGCGCTGCAAGTGGGTCAACGTCAGTCTTCATTTATTAGCCTTCACTGAAGGTAACTTAGTGATAGCGTGGAAGAAGGGTTTCATTCAGCCGCTAGTGGCTGATGCATAGCGGTAATTACAGGACTTCTATGGATCTATCGAGAGTGAAGCCACGCCAATATTTTCACCTCATTCTTGCACGCTTCAATGAGCCATTCCTGGTATTCATGGGGTATGCAGATGTAAAGGCAGTGTAGTGATCCAATGCTCTGGATTATTCTACAACCCCGTTATCTCTCTTAGGCTACAAGGCACCGCACCTCACTTCAGCGCAAGGCATTGCATCACGCATAGCTTGTCCATCGGTAAACCGATCGAGGTTTTGCTTAAATATCCTCCGAATTCGACTGTTGCTGCCACTAATGCCGCTGCAGCACTAACCCACCACACATGCATTCAATTTGAAGCCGCATTCATTCCATTTGGAGGGAACCCGTATTTAGAAATTGCTTTGAATATTCCCAAATTATGGACATTAATAAAGAACATAAAAGGCAAATTAGAAGGTTTGACTGAGTTTTTCATTGTACTCCACCTTCATTACGTCAAATCGGCTCAATAGTCCAACGACGTGCTTGTGAGTTCGTCGCCCAGTAACAATCATTTAGGGTGGCTAAATCAACGTCGACGAGGAGGTGTTACAATGCTAGCATGCTCGCTGAAGCTCGAAAACTACATTAGGTGGATGCAAATACAACCAGCTTTCGTTCTTTGGCTTGATCAACGTGGAACACCAATGTGAATAGACTCTACTGAATGGGTGTCGCACAGGAGTTACAATTGCCACGAGGCAGCAACGCATTCAGTCTCATTGTCACTTCACAGCTGTACGTTGCATGAATTAGAAACGAATGCTGTAGTGCATGAAGTCACTGTAAAAAATTATTGAAACCATGACCAGTTCAGGCGAAGTGATTGGAAGAAACGCTTGATTTGCTTTGAAAATTAATGACTTTGCTTGCAACAAGTACCACCTTCCCTTGCACATTTGACCTTTACATCAACGCCCCTTATAACGACCTCCCCTACTGCTCTCATTATTTCAATCCACTCACTGATGCTACTCGTTCCATGTTAGTGGCAAGTACTACACAAGGAAGTGATGAGGCAGGAGGTGCGGTGTGCGATTGGGTTACAAATCCAATGCAACTGCGATTGCAGATCCGTTTTCACTTACATATGGGCATGACACTGCCGTGAGTCGATGCGAATCGGCTGCACATGATCCAGCCCCAAAGAAACGGGAAGCAGCATCAATCACCACCACGTGGAGTAAATATGGCCAACCCATCACCATCACCCTAGTTCACAAATGCAGTGATTTCTGCTTCAAGTTGCACCAGCTTGAAGCCTTAACCATTGGAAAAGTTGATATAATTGAGGACATCATGTACTGGTCTTGGGTCGACGACGACGACGATGACAACAACCAACTGGTTGAGTCGCACCCGTGAGCATGCGACGAGAAGTTGTTGTGGTGGAGTGTCGAAGGGTAGATGGTGGAAAGATGGAAGTTAGCCTGAGGTGACAAAGGCGTCGGATCGCAGAGCGGGCCATGTTCACGAGGACGTGAACTGATATCGACATGGCGAAGTAGCCCAGCTCCTAGGCCGACGCCTGCGCGCGGTGTTACAGGCACACTTCTACTTCTACTACTCTCAGCAATCCAATGGTGTGGGAGTGGGTGGCACCGTCACGTGTTACTCTGTGCTTGCGGCGGGTGATATTCGTGTGTGTGTGTGTGTGTGTGTGTAGAGTGATTGGCGTCAAAATAAAGGTGTGCTTGTACAACCACGCGCGTACTAATGCCCAGAAGTTGGTCTACTTCGCATCATTCATGTCCGTCATGTCTCACGTCAACTCGGCTGACCACTTTGCACCCTTACAATAACCCTCCACCATACTCTGTCAAATTCAACATCTTATCAATAGCTGTTGGAGCAGCCTCTCTTCACCAATGCGCTCTAACACCGATCCATGGTGCTTGCTTGACAACTCAGTGTACAGCCGGTGTCACGCATGCAGTGCGAATATTCTCTTGAGACAAGGGATAGCGTCTCTCCATTGCATTACCCTCAGATCTGCAGTTTGCGTCTTCCACATTATGCTCTTTATTATCAACTCCACTGCTCATTCACTTTGACACACATTGCCACGTCAGTCGCTCGAGTTAACTAACCTGCATATACCTGAACACGAGTTTCCAAATTCTGAGACATGCGGCAAAATCATGATTCACTGAGTCACTCTCCAGCGCCTTCAAGCAGGTGACACGATGTGGGCGCCATTCACGTCGCCAACACGGAAGGCGTGTTTTATATCTGCCGCACACAACCAATGCCATCGGCATAGTGTGGAGAGTCACAAGCATTTTGATTAGTATAGACGATAATGCTGATGATGGCGGCAAAATGCAGGTATAGCGTAGACAGCGCCACGGAAGAACGTTGGCTGGCTATTGTGGCTATGACTCACTGCTGGTCTTTGCGTCACTGATTGTGCTGCTGACTGCTGCACAAATGCACAGATGCGAAAGTATCATGCATTTGGGACGCACATACCTAGGAGAATGAATGAATGCTGCGGTCCCAATACCCGTTGCCGATACTGAGCTCCTGTGTGGCCTTTGTTATTCACCATCCCGCATGACTATCCTGAGCCTGTGCGTCTAGCAAAAATTAATCCCTTCATCATGGAAATGTTTTGCCGCATTCATAATTCAGTCCCAACGAACAAGTACGCAAGACGTCTACCATTCAAGCGATGTTTTGCTTTCTTCGCTTAGTGGATGCACAAAGATGTAAAGCAAGGAAGGCAATTAAAGTGCAGTCGAGTGTTTTTGCTCCCTTTCTTTTATGTGCTACCATTGGTTATTTAACTGTCTTCTCCATCACTCCGTGACCTTCTTCCGTTTCCCTATTTCGCCTTTCTCTTTCATAAACTCCGTCAAATAATTTTTTTGCTACAATTAATCCGCGGAGGCTTCTGCTCTCTAAAATCATT
>LN902261.1:0-40664 GCA_000469725.3 Echinococcus multilocularis | reverse complement strand
TCGATAATCGAGTGAAAGAAGGCGAAAAATTGGTGTGCCTTTTCTTCACACGTTCGATTGGACATCAAGCGCCGCAGCCATTAAGAAAAAGGGCAAAGGAAGGTGTATTCCCCCCCCCCCGCGTATTCCAAGTCCATTATTTGGTGTTAGTAATAAAAGCACTATTTGCCCATACACTCCGTATCAATCCACATTACCACCCACCCCATCTACGCCCATCCTGCCATTCATTCATGCACCAAATTCTCAACCTCATTTAAGTTCATTCATCTAAGCAGATGCGCGTTGAACTCATGTGTAAACGTATGGAAGAGTAGACAGTGGTGGAACTGTAGCTATTGAATGGCTCTTCATGCGTTAACACAGGGATCATCCTCAAGAATTGCAGTCGAGGCGAATTTCCTTGTTGGTAAAGACAAATGCATGACTTAATGCGGCAGGCACAGTATGGCCAAAGGGAAGAAGACGACGACCGGGCTTACCGAAGAGAATACGGATTACTGATGTGTCAGCTGTGGTGAGTGTGATCTCATGCACTGCATTCGCAATGCTACTGCTCTAACAGAGGTGCTGGAATTTGGTCTTGTTCATTTTAGCCAATGGTATTAACCTGTTCAATGGACTATAGTGGCGCCCAGGAAGATATAGTTAGAAGAGACAGGGGTACCGTGATACACTTCTATTAAGGAGGAGGGAAGAGGAGAGAGGAGAATGTAAGTCCAATGTAGACTCTTGTGTTTATCCAATGGTCAGGGTATCCTGAGCCTTCACTTTCACCAGCATTTGTGCTTTCACTTTCTTCGTCACCTCAATATCTTATGTCAATTTCGGCCCTGTATGTGTTGCTCCATTTCTTCCAGCTCACTGTCCTGTCACGCATCCGATTTGTGAAAACCACGTGTCACCTCTCAGTCGGCACCTCCTCTTTGTGGCACTGGCAGGGTTAAATGTGCCTTGAAATGAGCTCCATCTAGACAAATTTTGTTAGTTCAAAGTACGTCCGTAGAAAGTGATCTCACGGCTTTCTTCAAACACTTGTTAAAGAGCTCCCGAGGAAAAGTGTAGGCATTGGCATCATGGGAGAAGTGTATTCCCCCAAGGATTGAAGCCGATATGCTTGAATTATGATAGGCTACTTTTGAACGTTGCCGGGGTAAAACAAAAGGGGACACAAGACGCTGAAATAGTTGCTCCTGTTTTACAAAACATGCATGATACCAAAATATTCACAAGGTTATGGAATACACGATTGTACGATTGGAATTCAAGCCTTAGACGATGCAGCTCTGTGTGCATTATAGAGCACAATCCATGCCTTGTTGCTACAACCATTCAAGATAATCACTAGTAGTAAATAGGAGTGCAAAAGTGCATTCTCTTGACAAACACGAAGGTGGAAATGCGACTAAAAGATGGGACGAGAAGCTTTCAGGATCGCACAAAAGCACTTAGGACTCTTATATGTAATAGGCATGAGCACTATTATGACAAGCATGTTCATAGTAAGGACTAAGGTAAAGGAAGCCAAATGCAGCTGTAAGAGTCCATCTTTCCATCAAAAATATGGCACAGATCCCACATCTGTTGAGCAAGGATGCATTGGGAGTGATAAAAGTCATCTCACCAAAAAACTACAATGTATGCACTACACAACTTTGCGCTTATCTAGTCATCCTCTTTACTAACACGTTCAAAAATGGGCAAGGAAATAATTAAGGCACTGAGGAAGGAAGGAAAGCCAATAAAAGTGGTATACGTAAAGACAACCCAAAGTTGAGCTCCATAGGCAATGCCCGAAAGGATGCAGATAGAATACTCAGCTATTGGAAAACATCTTGTCTCAGACGAGAGGCGTTGAGAAAAAACGCACGTTATCTGCGTCCTAGATAAAGGAAGTGTAATCTGAACTGGCATAACCCCGTATATACGATAAGGCGCGATGAATGCCCTCATGTAATCAGGCCAATCGCAGTGCGAGAACAGTAGGTGTGTGTTCACAACTATGTAAAAATTACCTTTGGTCGCACCCAGGGTATGTTGACTTACTACACCGCAATCGTATTAGGAAATTGTGTGCGCAGCCTCGCTTGGACGGAGGAGCCAACAAAGTCAGCAGCGGGAATGTTGGCGATCAGAGTTTACACACCGCTGGGCATGCCCAATTTTGAAGCACAAGTAAATTGCTGAAGTATTATTAAACGGTATATGAAACATTAAACTTCGGGTAACAATTTGGGCCTTAGAGCTTTACCAAAAAATCAAGTGTCTTAGGCTCCCATTTTGATTTTCAGCGAATACTTTTATCCTTCTAATATTTGAATATATCATTGCACCACAATGCCTCCAATTTTCATTAAAGTTATCAGGACTCATCGTTCCTTTTTTCATCTCCAAGCAGTATCGTTCCCATCCTATTTAGGAAAATGTTTTGCATCTCGTACTTCGTTTGGACTAACTTTCCAAGATATCGGTTGGTGGATTTGGCATTCCTTGCAAAATCAGTGTTCATTCGCAGGACCGGAATACAGTTTGCTGCTCTAAGTGTTATTGTCAACATTTTAGCTACCTTGGACTTCTCTGCTCTTGGCAAACTACGACAGACGATAGACGCTTCTTTGTACAGTAAGTTTCGGTTTAGCCTACACTCCCTTGGCAAGAGTAGGAGGACATGATGATGGCATGTCCTAATAGCAGCATCAAAAACGGGACAAGGTGATTCGGATAATAAAGGTTCCAATTACACTTCCTTCTCCTCAGTGGCAGATAACTTTTGTTTCGTAACGAGATTCATGTTTTTTGCACATCAAACTAGCGTATCAGGATAATCTGAGCATGAACAAATATCAGTGCCATTGCACTTTTGTTATCCTCGGTATATGGTTTAGAATTCGGAGTTGACAGTCCCGTGATAATGTTTCTTTAAATAATTGACTTCTTAAACATTAAAAAAGCCTGTTATGTTCAGCAAATTATGGGGACATTAACCTTATAAACCTTCTTAAAAACTCAACAGGAACTCGATCTAGAGCATATCTTCTTTGCGAATGAGTGTAAGAATTGATATAGCTTTAAAGGAGCCATCAAAATTAATGCGGTTGCACTAAGACAACAATTGGAGCCTTGTGTAGAGGATAGAACCAAATCCATGTCATAAAGCAAGAATTGTAGCACAGAGCAGATAAACAAGACCATTTTCCTTCTATTCACCTGGGCAGGTGTATTAGGCTGCAGCGAATAATGCAAACAATAAGCCAACCATCGAAATTCTATCCGCTTCCTGGGATAGTCCGTAAATTGGGATGTTTCGGGAATGCATTAGGATGAAGACTACGCAAGCGGATTATCGTTTATGATGAGTAGAAACTTGCGCCAATTTAATCTTACTTTCAGATGTGTGGCTCTCATATCGGGTCCTAAAATGGCTGGAGTTATCGTGAAGCAATTGCCTTTCCCAAATAGACCACAAGTGGGTGACAGAATTCATTAGATCTCAAAAAATGTTTTTCTTATATTTGCAACCTTTCAAAATAGATATTCCTAATTGCCCGACTAAAAATCTAACTGTGCAGTGTCCTTTGCACCTCGATGGGATTATGGCCATGTCTATGGTTTTTCATTCCTATCATTGAAAAGATCAAAATCCCTTATTCTTTTACCTGATACAATGTCGAAGCATCAGAGAAGGCATATAGTTTTATAGATTAAATGAATAATGAAAATGAATAGTAAAGTACTTCACAATTTTAAATCCACAGATATCTACCAAGTGATGATAAGAGTAGTGCGTATGAAGTCGAAAACCATGTTGTGAGACAATATACCAAAGGAGGCATGAAAAAAGGCGATGCATCAGGTTTGTTTTGAGCAGCATAACTCTCTCACTAGAATCCACGCAAAGGGAGACAATAACAAAAATTGCGAAAATTCCCAACATAACTGAAACGATTGGCGTGGTTACTCATAAAGTCTGCAATATAAGGGGTTATAGTGATGTCGTCAGACTTGCCTGCGCTCATGGGTTTAGCCTGCCTGACCTTTTTTACTGGAGATTGACGCCTTGATTGCGGATGCAGTATAGTACCAGATAAAGAACTACATTTGATGCCAAAACTTTGAAGGGCCCCAAATTGAAGTGTGATTTTAAATTCAAATACAGTTGCCAATTGCATCCTACTCCAGGGAGGTGCATAGGGAAGAAAAAGGATAGTTATATTTTAACGCAGCATTGTCCAAGTTACCACATGAGTTAGAGCAGCAAGGAGGGAATTATGTATTTGCCATGGGCTTCCCAAAGCACGTTTTACTCACTGAAGATAGCACTAATACAATGTCATTATTTCCCCACAAGACAATGCCTTACCATCGTCAATCCTATTAAAACGCTGTGTTGCCGGCAATAAACGGCCCGATACTGTCCAGCAAACACCGTTTCTGTTTTACTAGTCGTGTCGTAGTTTCTAACTTCCTAACCTGATTTCATGCCACTGTCCCTCATTAGGTTAATGGGAGACAATATGATGATAACGATGAGGGCAAGTCTCTATTGCCTGTCCTCCTCCCATTATATGTATGGAGAAACTCTCACGGAGAGGTTTTCGTGCAGCTGCCTAAGGTGGAGATGCATTGCTCCCCATTGTGTAAAAACAGGGCCTTCCTTCCTCCCAGGGATTGAAATCACTAGTTTATCTTCGTTTATATTCTCATTCAGAGGTCTGCCTTTTGCAACTCTCCGTTGCATTGCATTCCATCTTTTTTGTACCGTATGATATCGTGTCTAGTAGACCACTCTCAGCCACATTCGTTCGATCAGCGACTGGATTAGTGAACGCTGCCAACAATTTCATCCATATTCCACCAATTACCATCCTAGCTCAATCTTACAAGTATAAATGATTACGAGTAGCACCGGTGTGTACCAATCTTTTGCAAAGGTAAGGGCCACATGATTTATTTGCAGATGTGCCGATTTCATTGCTATTCGAGTATCAAACTAATGTTGTGGAGCCTTCTTTCTCTATTTACGCTATCAAAGCTGCCATTCTGCTCTAAATTTATTCAAAGGCTAATCCTAGGAAAGTGTGAATATTATAGCTCTCAAGTAGAATATATAATCCACAGAGTCCTCAACAAGTATGCATTTTTATTTCTTAACCAGGGATTCATTGACAGAAGTTCATCAAAAGTTCTAGCATTAGGATTATTTCCTTGAACAAGGTAGTCTCTAACCCTACATTGTGCACTGTCTGCGGAATTTTAAGGATGAAAGGGAATTTTCGAGAAATATTGGTATTGCGAAAATAAGCTTTTGGTTGACTCGATGACAGGCACAAAAATTGGATACTACCATTTGCTACCCAAAAGAAGTACATAGATCTAGCCCAATAGCCCCCAGATAATCATATATATTTCCCAAAATATTTTTGCATTTTCTCCATTTAGCTTACAAAAATATTTGGATAGACCATCTCGTAGATCCTTTGAACTAATTCTTCTTTGATCTAAGCATAACTTTTCCTCCAGACGCTTCTATTGTAAAATCATCCAAATCAAGGTTACTCTCAGATCACACTGTAATCATATGCAGATTGGTGCGTTACCTCTAAAGGTCGTCTTGGCGTAAACAAGAGTTAATAAACAATTTATCCTTTACAAAGTTTTCTATTTTTCTCTCATTTGCCAATGAAAAGATTACCTCTCTGTGAAGTGAACTTAGCAATTTTATTCAAGGAAGGTATCAGCTAATGCCAAATTAATCACTAGTGGTTAATTGTTTGACACCATGTAATGCGCAGCCACACTCTGGTGTTGTGAGTCCAGCACAGGCGACAGTTATTACTCATCTTAATAACAGAAATTCAACCAGGGCACAAGCCCTAAGAGCAAATGTGTAGGTGTATCTAACAAATACTGTAATCAACACAAATCCATATGGTGGACTCAATTGCTACAAGGTAATCAGTTCGTATTACGCAGATAACACATCAGTGTTTGAGTAGGGCAAGAATAATTGCCACCGATTATGAGAATGAAGCAAACGAAACTCTACATATTTACTGTCATCACCCATACAACCAATCATTGGTGCCGCACAGAACGTTATGGAAATCAACTAACTGGATGAATGCAAACTACCTTTCGGGGAGGCAGCGACTGGATAATTGTGGATAAATTTAACGTACTTCATGAATTTCATGAACTAACAAAACAGAACTACGGTTGCATACCAGTAAAAGTTCTACGCTTGACTTCCTACTCCAGGGGTCACATATGTGGCAAGGGTCCTAAATTGGAATATGGCAAATGACCGCGGCAAGTTGTTGCACCTAAAGACATGCTAAGTCAGTAAATCAATAAAAGAAAGCACAATTTGACCACAGATTGAAGACAGTTGCACTTTTAGTTCGCTTCAGCAATGAAGATTAACTGGCTGGTTTTTGGTCTGGGCACGAAACCGGCCATGATGGCAAGCACATACAAATTGCAAACCACAGCATTTGGCAATCCACTTCAACACCGTCCTGATTATCCTTAATCAGCAAAAATAATTTTTCCCTTAGCCACATTACTGAAAATTCATTAAAAGAATAATTATCCAAAAGGCATGTATTGATATCTGGACTAATTAACAAGTAGTGCCTTCCAGTATAACTAAAGACATAAAATTTTGTAATTGTATGACACAGTTTAATATGCATAAGATCCGAGGAATGCAAAAATATACAAAACTACAAAGGTTAGAAAGTGCCGCATATGCTAATCAGGAATGCACTAGCGCATATGAGGGGTTACAAACTTCTCGACAGACGCAGCAGCACAAAAGTTGAGAGAACTGCCTGGGTGGCTGCCAAATTGATCTCATTTGTGACGCCAGTTTCTGATACGAAAAATGGGATGTCGTGTGACATACATCTGACGCCTCAGGTATCAGTGGCGTAGGAGGCCGACGGCTTCTCTATGTAAAGTTGCAGGATCTCTCTAAAACGAGATAGATCTCCCTTCTTCATTCCCTACCCACTCTTGCAAGTAAGCCTCTCCATCCAGACTTTAAAAAGTCATTTTTGCTAGCATTACTTAGTGAAGCCTACCCCACCAGCCAATGAAGAAGTGTTGCAATCATGAGCGTAGGACAATGATGAGGTTTGGCTTTTCTGTCTAATTTTAGAACTAGCAATCAAAAGGTCAATTCACGGGAGATCCTTTGCCTTCGATTCAACACTAAATGAATGGTGATGTCTCCTCTTTGGGTATCTAGCCCAGGGACCCAAAGTCACGAGGCGGTAGTCTTATATGCAGAGGCTACAATTTTTATCCACTTTCTTGATTGAAGGGATGCCAACTGACCCAGTACAGATGCGTGCCATCGTTGCTGATTTTTCATTGGCTTGTCAAATTGCTCAGAAATCCGTAGTCACTTTTTGATTTGAGCAACTCCCAGTACAATAAAATTACAAGAAAGGTTTAGCCAATCTCTATTTGAGGCATTTTAAAACTGAAATTCTAATTGCTTTCCTATTTATTTCCTTTATTTGCTCTAAAGTAGAAAAGTCAGGCAAAAAGGCGGTGGCGGCCTTATATTTCACCACACGTTATCCCTTATCTTTCGCACATTCTCTTGCCTTGGGAAGTAATCAAAGGTGCACTGTAATATGACACATCTCTTTTTTGTTTCCTTTTATTAGGGAAGGAATAAATCAATAAAAAAAAGAGAAAAAAACTTCTATCACTACTGTAGAGGTTAAATCATTTTTGACATTTTGGAATTTAACATAAATGAATTGAGATGTCAAAAGTGCATTCATTTGGGGCATAGAGATGTGCCGTTGAAATTATGCGGTGCAACAGAGGGAGCTCGAAGAGAGAGAAAGTGAGGTAGAGAAGAAAGATTGGGATTGCAGAGGGGGGAGGAGAAGAAGGTTCCTTCAACTGCGCCATCTTTTTTTGTTCCGTCTTTGTTTCCTTAGGCACTTTTAATTAAACCAAGTCTTGTGATGCAGCCAGCACAATATTTTCCTTCTTCTCCCCGTCACTTTTGCACCACGATTCGCCCTATATCAGTTACATAACGGATCGCATGAGTTTTGTATATATTACATTAAACCGAAAGAACAGCTAAGTCCATTCAAATGCTGCTATAGGATGATGTCCTCTTCAGTTCATCCACTGAACAAAACTTTGCCTTTCATTATTTAGCTGACGGATGACAGGAGCCTATTTAAGCAAATGTTATCGAGGCCAGAGCTAAATCATTTTTACCCTTGAACCTATATCCATCTTTACTTTGCGTTTTTGAGTGCTTTGAGCCCGTTTCATTTATGACCTGTTAAAATTAATGCAGAATTATGAGCGATTTTTAAATTAATTTTGGCCTCGCTCTCTGTTTTGCACGGTGGATCGGTCTTATAACATCAATGAACTTCCAAATTAAGTAAGAATTTTCGATTTGCTGTTAAGTTAATTTGCTCTCCTTGCAGATATACTGACTAGGTTTTTTTTGTAAATCTATGCTTTTTATGCAAGAATGAAAACGCGAGCTGGGGAATTTCGCATAACTGGAGGTGGTAAAATGAAACCTCGATTTGCTTGTTTAGAAAAGCCTCCCTTGTACTGAGTCAACAAGGAATTGTATTCTATATAATATCACATCAGCAGTGATGCCCATTTGCAATTGTCAAGTTTAGTTTAAGTCCAATTTTAGATTGAAGTCAATCCAACTCTAACGGCCAAGTAGCAGTTTTAACCAGTTCAAAGCTTTAACTGTCAAATATGACCGATCCCATCAGCCTAATGGATGGATAACTGTCTTACCAGGTTACAGTGTTTATACGCTGAAGATAATCTCTCATATTGTCTTCAGCTTAAGTGAACCATTAAAATGACTGGTGTATGGGTGCCCAGACTGAGGGGGACGTGACTGTCAATACCGCAGACATCTTATCGACAGAAGCATTGGTAATCTCCTCATCTTCTACGCTTCGTACGTAAGTGCTGTCACAACTAGCACCCCTACACATTCCCAGATTTTACCTAGCTAGGTCTGTCTAATTGAGGAAGTCTTGTCACCTGAGGATGATAAAAGTCTCTGCATCTAAACTACTGGAAATCTTAAGGATGCCAAGAGTGAATAATAGGAGGGGAAAATTCTTAGCTACAAAAATTTTAACAGTTTAACGCATAGAATACTCAGTGTTAAATGCAGGTGATGCCGCTGCAGGTTCGGGCCTGTTTCACAAGTGCTTAAGTTCGCACCATCTGCTAAGCATACATTATTGACAGGGTCTGCGCAGTTAAAAAGGAGTGATTCACAAATTTCTGTGTGAGTAGCACTGGCAGTAATGACCAAAAGCAGTGGGTATTAGTTAAGCTACTATTTATTCGCAACCAACTTTTTGTGTCAATTGTACCTTAACCAATGCTAAGCAGGTCGAAACCTGCGTATTTGGATTCCTTCAAGCATAATACTACTTCTCTCTGCAGTCGACGAAAGAGGCCATCATTTTCATGATACCGTTGACGATGTCAAGTTGTCAATCGAAGAAGAAGGTATTAGAGGCGAAAATTTCCTGACTTTAGAGATAACCATATTCAACGCCTTGTGAAATTTTGCTCCAAAAGGATAGAATAACTTTAAAGCAACAAGCTTTGATTGGAATACACATAATACTTGATGTTCCTCAGAATGACCGATAGCATGAATTCAAGGAGTAAGTAGTTAGCAGTCACATTTCCGCGGAAAATTGCTGCCCAATTCTTTGATTGCTTTGTCGATGCATGTGGTCATAGCGATGGTGCTTAAACTGAAGTTGATAAATTGCTATTATAAGTTAGAAAATACAGGAGTAACCTTTAACAGAAATATGTATGGGCAAATTTCTGTAGCTCATTTCCACTTTCTTGCTGATTGCAGCTGCTGCTGATCTAAGTTAGCAGTATTTTTTTGCAGTGTCTTGATTGCAATGAAAAAGAAGAAATACCTTCGTAGCTAGAATGGATTTTAAGTGTGGCCTTAAGCCTAAATTTCTGCCGGAATGGAACAACTCACCCATCAACCCTTAACTAGTACATTATGATATGTGTTAGTTCAATGGCTACACAGTCCTTGGTTAAATACTCGTCTCACTTCGTTCTCTTGTCCGCTTCGAGTTGTTGCATGTACGGCAGCAGCCTATATTATTGATTTTATCCAACGCGCTTGTTTCAGTACAAATTTGGGCAGAAATCAGGCCTCATGATATCAGTAGTTGACTGACAGGATCAGAGTGAGAACTGATCATTAGAGGCTTCCTGCCACGATCAAAATCACTAAAGGAATGAGACTATTCAGACCCACATTGGTTAAATAAGCTACAGCACTACGACTATACAGTGCAATAAGGAAATGATAAAGCACATAGCAATGCGGATGCCCTACCTTGAAGACCAGTTCTAAAGAAAGTATACGGTGTTGCAGAGAATATTATTTACCCGAGCGAGGCCACTAAACACCGCTGGAGGTGTACGCAGTTTTCTAAGCCCGGCAGGGTTCTAGTATATGACGTATTCTTTGGCCACTCTTGCAAACTCAGAGCAAAAGAGATACCACAGTTAATCAAGGCGGCTGGGTGGATAAAAGAAGATGTAGCCAAAGCTCTCTTTGGGGACTGAGGCTTTTAGGCTCTCAGAAGCTGTTAAGCTTATCACGCTCCCAGTTATCCCAAGCTCATTGTTGTAAACCTCGAGCAAATTGCACTTCGACTTGAGCCTAGTGCAGACATATATTGTTATCCCCAAGCACGCATTTTAACAGTGATCGCATCCTCTTTCTTCAAGCTTTTGTGAAGGAATGCTCAAGGGAAATTGCAGGCATTAGCATCATGAGCGATGTGGCCCCCACAAAGAAATGAAACCAAAATGTTTGGATAATGATAGACTATTTTGAGTGTTGTCTAGGTAAAACAGAAGGCAAAGGATGCTAGAATAGTTTCTCACACTTCTTTTCCACTTTTAAATTTATCAACACAAGGTGATCAAGGCTGTGTACAGGAACGTAGGCACAAGTTTTATAAGCCGACAATTGAACTATTCAAGTCCTTTAGGATTCACAAAACACACATTACACCTGAATGTTCACAAAGTTACGGATAGGCTAAACTATCAAATCTCAGTTTACATGAAACATCAAAGGCGTATGCCGGAATGCCGATCGGTTGCCCCAGGGCTATTTTGTCACCAAAATAGAGTTCATAGTCTGCTCGATTCATGGCAAACTACCGTAGCTGAAGAACCCATCTCTGTAAAGGCTATTTTGATCTAGCCTATTCTCTCGTTGCACGAGTAAAGTGATAAAATAATGGCATTCCCTAATAAAGCTGAAAAAAGGGACAACCCGGTGATAATGCTGCTGATAACAATTAACTTTTAACACCGATTAACAAAACCTGCACAGTTTAGCAATTTATAGGGGCTTTAAACTTCTAATGGTTTATAAACAATTCACAGAGGCTTGATCTGGACCATGTTTTCCTCCTGAAAGACGCAAGAATTGATAGAGTGGTGAAGGAGAGATCGAGACAGCTCGCTGTTTCACTAAGACAATGGCCAAGGCCGTGTGTGGATGAGCGGTCCAAGTGCATGCCATTGTGTAAAAATTTTACAATATAGGACAGATAATCAGGACCATTTTTCATCTTTTCACTTAAGTAGGTGTATTAGGTGGTACTGATTTAATGCGGAAAACAAGCCCTTCGAATAGTACGTAACACTGAGTGTTTTGAGAATGCATCAGGATGAAGACTAAGAAAGCGGGTGATCGTTTGTGATGAGTGGAAACTTGCATCAATTTAATGTCACTTTCTGGCTCGTGGGTCACATTACGGATCCCAGAACGGCCAAGGTTTTTGTGATGCAAATACATTTTCAGACACAACGAAATCACCGAAATTTTGAAATGCTTTCTTATACTGTGTAGACTTTTGAAATTGAAGCCATTTCTGATAACTCGACTTAAAAGTCTAACTTTGCAGTGTCCTTTGTACCTAGATACAATTGTCTAGGTCTATGATTTTTCATTTATTTCATGAAAATGACCAAAAATTCCTTTTTCCATCACCTGATGCAACATAGAATCTCTAAAGGTGACCTACGGTCGATAATTTTCCTAATAACCCTGCACACAAACAAAAAACTATTCTTACGCGACCATTAGGAAAAACCTGGAACTCTACTCTTTTTAAGCTGACAACATTGCGGTTCCTGATTAAAAAAAAAACAAATAGTAAAGTATTTCACCTTTTTTGCAATGATTAAGAACTTTGGCATTCATAATCAATCATTTTAACTTTCAAATGTCGTAAAAAGAAAACCTGAAATCAAAATATGTAGAAATATAAACACGCTGCTATTTTGTTTGCAATATTAAAGTATAAAGCAGAAGTCGACAATTTTTAGCAAATAAAGCATGACATGATTCTTCTAAGACCTTTTTTCATATCTTCTAGATGACCGGTTAATAGATTCACAAATATAAATTAACGCTAAAACTACCCACTTCCACATCACAACGGCCCAAAACAGAGGAAGCTTTGGGGCTAAGGTAGATAAAAGCGACGATTTGTAGACTTGAAGGCAATTGAAAGCGCATAGAATAATAACAAATAACTCACCGCTCCCACGAGGAACTGCAGCTATCAAGAACAATCAGATGTTTTACTGTTGCGCAATAATTTATCGCAAAAACGCTCAATAAAATGGCCAAGTAAGGTCGTCTATAGTAGAAATAAATAGCCACAGGAGGCTTCCTAAGTTGTACTTTACCTAAAGCAAGTCATCAACACAAGTCATCATCCATTCCTCGGTGGGTACTACCCTGTAATATTTACTTTCATGAAACACTGTCACCAAAACAAACCCATTTACCCTAGTCAGCCATCTTAATACACGTCACCTTTGGGTCAAACTATCCGGACTCATTTCCATGCCATTTTTTATTGATGAAATACTAAAAAGATAATATTAAACTGCATGTACATCATTAGAGAAATGCAAATGATTGGAATGAGAAAGAATCAAGGCTGTCATTGTTTCCCAGCCCTCCATCCCCAATGCTTTCCATCCTGAGCATGGGCCAAACCTTTCCATGGAAGGGTTGCATATGAGACTACGAATTTGGCGTATACAGGAGATAAAGATTTGTATAAGGATGTCCACATATAGATTATGTCAATTACGCTAAGCCTCCTTACAAATTATGGACCCGTGTACTCCAGGTTAGACTAGTCTATTTGTGGGCATGTGCGTAGAGCATCGACTTCTTGCTGTTCAGTTCAGAGGGTCTTCTTGACCTCAATATATCTAATGTGGAGTGATTTGTCTTCAGAATAGCACCAACACCAACCTACCATGCCTTTTCCAAACTTTGCTACTTTTACGATACACCTCTGCAGTTTTGAATTCAAGCTTTATTTGCTTTTTGAAGCAGACACGTTAATTTCCCGTCTATTAGGTATTGTAAAAATCTAATGATTTGAGATCCCAGACTAGCAAGTGAATATTGCAGGCATCAGGGAGCGCGACAAAGGCTGCTGATGGACTGTGTAATCACATACCCGGAAAGAATAGATAGTTTGGCAATACAGGTGCAACAAAAATTGAAGCATAGAAACAAAAGAGCTTTTTAATTCTAAATCAAACATGTTTTAACTCTACTGGCCTCAAATCTCTGCCTCACTTGGAATGAAAGGCTAGTCGTACAAGCGTCATGGACACGGAAAAAACTGTTTAAATATAATTAACTAGTTTGGCATTTCGTTAACAAAAATATGGGCTACTTTATTTTGTCAATTTTTCAATTCGCATTATCTCTACTTGGGTATGGACTCAGTAATAAGATTGTTTTTTAAAAATCAATGTAATACTAAATCAGCATACCCCATTCGATCATGTATGTCATCCAATTCAATCCATCGGTGCATCCGATGTAATCTATTCGAAAACGTCGTTGTACTGTTACCTCATACGTGGTTGAACTAGCTTCCTGCTTAACGTCTAAATGAACGGTGATGTTGTAAGCACTTTGATAAGTATTTCCAATAACTCATTCAAGTATACAAAAGCTCAACAACAAAAACTAACCGAATGTGACGATTTCTTGGAAATTCTCTGTATAATTCGCTGGCTTAGAGGCATTTAGCACGTATACCGGAGAAGCGTATTTTGTTGCGACAATCGTGGCCTTGAAAACAACAGTCAGTTAAGTTAAGAGGTTAAGCGCTATAAAACAATTCGAGGGTAGAATTCTAACATTGGGTAAACGGCACTAATTAAAAAACCAAAATTTGCATACCGGTGTTCCAGTTCCATTGAATGTACAAGTAAGCCTGGCTTCTGTCATGTTTAGAGCATCAACCAAAAATGGCTGATTTGGATTGGGAATCAAACCACCTGCATGATTAGGAAGTTAAAGGTACGTTTTGTAATATAAGTGGTGAAAAGCCTTAGAATTTCTGAGCTGTTTGAATTTACCTTTTGTGGAATGCGTCCACACGTTGTTAGGGAACACAGCAATTGATATAGCAATTACGGACTTCCTTTGTGGTACAAACGTAATCCAACTTAAATCTTCCAAAATTCTTCCTGTCAGTTTTCACCAAAGGCGTGAATGGACGCACTTATAATTCATTCATTGAAGGGATCTTTTAGTAAAAAAAAAATTTACAGTTACTCTAATTTAGACTAAATATTGATTCAAACCGCATAGTTTCAAAAAAAATGCTAAAATAAACTACTTAAAATACCTACAAAGAAGAAATAAAGAGTCTGGAGCACCTACCTTGAATATATGTGCAGGTGAAGTAGCTGGTTGTGCAAACGCCATTTGCTATTGGGAAGCTGCGATTGTTTATAAAAATAGCCTACAATAAAGTAAGGGGGAAATTGTCCTTTTTAAGAGCAGATATGATACAGTAGAACCACGTTCTACCTTATACACATCAGGCAGAACAGATTGGAGCGTAAAGCTGCTGTTTATCGGACCTCTAATTATCCTTGTGTCATCTTTAATCGAGCTGATTTGTGCGTCTACAATTAAAAAGAAACGGACAAAGTAGTGGCTTATGTAAAATTCGAATTTATACAAATGGAAAGCCTTCGATGAAAGTCATCTACGTGCGTTTTTCTCCTTTTCCTTTCCAAAATTCTTTTTAAAAATACACCAGATTTAAGTTACCTTTATAATATCTTGGTAATGAATAAATGTAATAAGCAAAAACGTATTTCTAACACCCTTTGTGGAGTTTCAAATCCACAGGTTTCCACTGATTGATGACCAGAGTAAAGTGTGGATGAAGCAAATCACCCTGTTGAAGAGAATTGTGCAAGTAGACATAAATAGAGCAGATGCATTAGGTTTATTCTAAGCAGCATAAGTCCCTCACTAGAATTCACGCAAAGAGAGGCAATTGCGAAAAATGTAACGACTCTTAGCATAACTGAAGCGATTGGCGTGCTTGATTGGAAATCCTGCATTATAAGGGGTTCTAGCGCTGTCGTCAGACTTGTCTGTGCCCATTGGTCCAGCCTCCCTGATCTTTTTCGTTGGAGATTGGTGCCTCCATTGTGGATTCAATGTAGTCCCACTTAAAGATCAACTCTTGATGTCATGACTTTGAAGAGCTCTAAATTAAATTTTGGTTTCAAATTTTAATGAAGTCGCCGGTTGCATCTTATTTGAGAAGGTTGCATGGGAAGCTAAAGGACATTTATTTTGTGTCTTAGTATTGTCAAATTTGCAAAATGAGTTTGTGCAAAGGGCTTCTTGTAATACACTTTACTCACTGCAACAAGAACTAACAAAATACATCATTATTTCCCTACAAGACACTGTCTTGGCAATGCCAAACCCATTAAAACGCTGCTCTACCCAAACCAAACGGCTCAATACTGGCCAGCCAACACCGTTTCTGTTTCACCATTATTCTTTCGCAGTTTTTAGCTTCCCAGTCTGATTTTTATACCACCCTCTGTCATTAGGTCAATATGTGACAAGATGAGGAAACGATGAGGACATGCCAGTGCTGCCAGTCCTTGCCCCAACTTCCATCCTCACTCACATTATATGCATAGCAAAGCTCTCATGGGGAGCTGCAGCTGCATAGGGTGGTGATGCATTCAGCCCCACTTTGTAAAAACTGAACCCTTCTTTATCCCAAAGGTTGTATTGACTAGTTCTTCTCATTCCCATTATGCTCTTCACTAGCTTTATTTGTATTACGTTCCATCTTTTCGTGCAGGATAATATTGTGTAGAGTAGCGAATCTCAGTCGCAATCGTTCGTTTCCTACATGGATGAGTAAATGTGGCTAACAATTTTGCCTGTATTTTACCAATTACTATCCCAGCTCAACCTTATGGGGATAAATGATTCTGGGGAGCACCAGAGTGTACCAATCTTTTGCACAAGGTATTGGCTATATGATTTCGTTTAGGATGTACCGAGTTTCTTGTCATTTGTATAACAGGCCAATGTTGAGGAGCTCTCTTACCCTACTTAGGTTACTAATCCTGCGGTTCTGCTCTATATTTACTTAAAAGCCTACAGAATCCCTAACTAGCATTCATTTTTAATTTTGTTGCAGGAGCAAGTGAATAGATTATAATTCTTGGGGTCTCTATGCAAATATTTTTCTCTAAAATGAACTCTTTCGATGTTGTCACCTTACCACGTTAAAAGCGGAACCTCTATCGGATTTTACATTTTTCCATTGGTGGGAACTTATTGTCTCTTAGACAATGTGGTCAGCTAACTCATCTAGGGGTTATAGGCCGGAGAGACGTTAGAGGACAGGGGATGGAAGAAGCGGCATTCGCCTTCACATCTTAAAGTACATCCAATCGGGACAGAAGTTCATCAAAGGTCTTAGAATTAAGATAATTTCATTCAGCAAAAGTTGTCCCTATCCCTACATTGTACTTTGTCTGCGGAATCCAGGGATAAAAGAGGATTTATTCGTATATATATTGCCATTTCATGAATACACTTTAGGTTAACTCGATGACAAACTGAATAATTTTATTTACCACCCATAAGGAATTCATAATTCCGACCCATTCATCTGTATATAATCTAATTAATTCTGCTGAATTTAAACATTCTTTCTATTATGCTTGCAAATTATTAAACAGATTGTCTCTTAGATCTTTTGAATTAATTAGTCTTTGGCATGCGCTATACTTTCCTCACCTCTTTTTAACTGCTAAACATTTCTATTACGAAATCATGCCACTCAAGGTTACTCGCTCATCGCGCGGTAACCATGTGCAGAATGGCGCGATACCTCCAAAGGTCGTCTTGGGGCATCAAACCACTTGAAAATCAGAGTTGATTTTTTTTTCTCCTTTGCAAATTTGCCTCCATTCTTCCATTTACCAATGAAAAAGTCACCTCTCTGTGAGGTAGACTTAGCATTTTTGTTCGAGGAAGTCGTCAGTTATTGCCAAATTAATCGCTTGGGGTTTAATGTTTGACACCACGTAATGCGCAGTCATACTTTAGGGTTGTGGGTCCAATGACCTATAAGTGACTTTCTGGTTAAGCATCTCAATAAATCTACAATGAATTTCTACTCCTCATTGCAAAACCTTAGCCAGAATAAATTTTTATTTACAATTCTGGAGTGTTTTAGGTGTTAGTTAAATGAATATTTAATGCTATCTTAGTAGTGTTATTATTCTCTTGTTTGCTGAGATGGATAAGCAATCCAAAACTCTTAATTGTAATGCTCAAGTCTTCCAAGACGCATTCATTTAGAGAATGCGTTGGTATTAAACAGAGAAGAGTATGTGGGCTGTTAGCAGAATGAGAAGCTAGGAAATCGGCCAAGATTATTTAAAAAAGAAAGGAGGACTGGAGTGGGGATTGGCTGTAAACTTGTCAAAATTCCGATTGACCATTTTTTAAAAAGAATTTTGTTTGTTTTTATTGACATTTCTCTATTCATTCAGCCCTCTCTGCATTTAAACATGAAGTTTTTACCCTTAGGTTTGGGTCTCTTCGATCGTTGCTTGCTTAAATAAGGTAACCAATAAGCAGCAACTTAAAGGTAGGTGTTCTTATTTATCCATCTGTCTACTAATCGACCAACGTTTATGAGTTAGCAGTGAGACACATGTTAAGATTACAGACAGCGTAGCTATGATCCATCCATTTATTCAATAGAGGCAGCGGTAATTTGAAGTGCAAGCAACGTCATCGCATTTCCCAATCTTACATCAGGGAAGGGAGGCAATACAATTGCATGGGCGCGGCTTTGAAGAAAACTGCAAAATGTTCTGATAATGTTGGCTGAAGACACACCGTAATTGCAAAGGTTTTTTGCTGTAGACACAGAAAGAACATTTATGAACGCCTATGGAATGTTATTTCCTCCCTACCAGAGTCCGATCCTGAATTACTTTCAACAGCAACATCAGTGTTCATGATGCTTTTACTATAATTCGCAGCCTAAGTAATTCCCCCTAAGAGGATGTCAGCTTTTTGAAATTATTTTTGTGTCTGATTTTGCTTTGCTTTACTTCACAGGCATGCACACATCTAGATTGTATTAACTTACTCCTGGCTAATCTGCCCTTCTAAATGAATGTCTACTCCTTCTTCGGTGATGTCGCCACTCAACCCTAGCCCTAACTCGACTTTAATAATGCTAGCATGTATACCGATAACACCATCAAAATTCTGCTGGGCATCATTTGAGTACCGACAGTATTCCACCCCAAATACCGTACCACCAAGGTGTTAGAATGTTGGAGGAAGGTAATGCGTGGTTCAAGAGCACTGTGACAGCAAATCTCCTCATAACTTCTTTAGAGTGCAAAGAAGACTCCAAATACCAAACATTCCAAGGGAGAGAACTTGTATTGTATGCATTTCACTACATACAATCAGTAAGAAGTCCTGCCGACCACTAATAACTGCATCAGCAAAATGCATTCCCCTCGAGGGTTGGTCTCACTACTTCTTTTTGCATGCAGAAAACATTCTTTTGGTATAAGGTGGCCATTGAGCTGCAGGCGAGATGTGGAAAAGTGGAGAGACTGGATAAAGCCTCATTTGCTCTCACCCAAAAATCTTACAAATAATTAAAATGAAATCAGTTAATAATAGTTTCCAATTCCACCGAATCGCCATGGTCAGGCCTAGTTTTCAACTACACACTGCTCGTGGATGGGGCACCATATTTCCGGTGATGAGTTTAGCATGCACGAGTTTGAAGACTTACCTGGCTGAGAGCTTATGGAAATCCCGTCCATAATTTTAAGGCAATGCTTCAGCTAGCGTATTATTTTTGACCTCCATTAGCACAGTGGAGTAGATTTTATGACATTTGTCAGGCTTCAGTGATAGTAATGTGGCCTTTACTTGGTTAATATTGGCTTGACTAAGGCAGGTCACCTTGATGTCGCTCAGAATGACTGCTGAACCTGAGTTAGTCTACTGTATTATTTTCGACTTCCATCGGCACAGTCTAATATTAGACAAATTTAGCAAGAACTTTTATAAATAATAAAACTCTATATATTAATTTGGATCAAGCGTTCCAAGACAGATGATAGGAATCACCAACAAATCCAGGCAAAGCTTTCAGTGTTTAAATCTATTTGTCCGCAAAAAATGATTCTCTGTCGACGAAGAATTTGACAAATTTATGAAAGGCATGATAATCATATACGATATGGAATTAAAATTAAATTCCCTAACAAGTAATGCCTTTCATCAAATCGGAGCATTAAAAGATTACGTTCACAGATGCTTAGGCAGACAAATTTAAAAAAAAACCGCAAAGGCTAGAAAATGCCGCAACTGATATTTTGAAATGTGCCCTCGCAAAAGAGGGATCATAAACCTCACGAAAAAAAGCATCAGTACTAAAACGTGCTGCAACATCAAGCGAGCTGCCTCACACAAGACCTACAGTAAACGATCAAAAGATCCAATTCCTATCGGTTCCACCACTGAGGAAATAGGGATTGGAGTGAATCTGTAGTTCCAAATCCAATTCACCATTTCTCGTCAAGAATCCACTCTATACGCTCTGCTCCTTGCTAATGCAGTACTACCATAAGGAGAAACTGCCTTGCAAAAGCAACGCAGAACACTGACAAAGAGAAAGCAATGACGAGTCGTGAAGCACTAGTGGAGTGAAAAACAAAGCTATCTAGGGGCAAATGAATCATGTAGGCGGTGCAGTTTGTTTGCACATCTCATAAACCTTCCTACAGGTCAGCTTTATAATGGACAAAATTTGGAATTATTCAGACAAAAAGCTATTACGAGTGAATATTAGCTCTATTCGGGATGCCTACTTTAATCGGGCGGCATGCCAGTTTGCGAAGCTGCATTCGTAGTTTCCACGCCTCTGCAATTGCATCCGTCTGCATTTTTAAAATTTGCCATGGTGTATTTACATGCGAACAAGTGAATGAATGGATGGTTTAGTAGAGTGCACCCAAGGCAGGGTGGATTTCTCGATATGAAATCTTGAATGTGTCACTTACAAACCAACTCAGTGTCTAACTTTGTTTCACCGCTGACCATTGCAAAATCATGTTATTCTATCTACAACGTGGTGATTCTTCATTAACGTCTTTGAATTAGTGTTTGCTTAATTGCTGTCCTCTTTCGATCTCCATTCATGCATTAGGTAATACTACAAAAAATGAATAATAAATAGGGGGCTGCGTGGCATTGGTCAAATTCGAACATATGCATAAATAGTCCACTTAGAGGCTCCAGACACATTAATGTTCAATACTAAAGCCTATTCTTAAGTAATGACACTGACCAAGTTACGAAGGTAAATATACGATGCAAAGACATCCGCTTCTACTATAAGCTTGTCTACTTATATGGCAGATGTCGGATATGACTGACAGAGGGTGGTGTTCTGAGCTGAAGCATATTGCAAGAAAACATGAATTAAGGGGGTGTTCATACGAGGAGCCAAGAGTATTTTGCATCAAAAGGCACCAAAATGATCACTAATTTGAATAAACTTGCTAAACTCTGCACTGTGTGCAATTAATTCATTCTCTTCAAAAAAGTCAACTGATTAGGTAAAAGCCTTCCTTCATTCATTCACGTAGCTATTAATTTTACGACATCCTTGAGTACTCTGGGCTTCAGCGACACCTTCTCCTACTTCCAACTTTCTCCTCACGCTCACTTTGCCTTAGCAAACGTCCGCATCTACACTTTATCCCTCTTCAACTCACCCTGTTTTTATTCATGTTCGATGCAGCTCCCTCTCAACAGCGTACATGTCTAACTATACATCTGCTTAGAGAAATATTAATTTTTCTTTGCATTGAACATGTCCCATGTATCTTGGAAATTGATTTGCATGGCTCGCTGCCGTTTCCACCCATTATTTATCACTCCTCTCCTTTAGGTCCTCACTGCTATCACCTCAATCCATGTTCCCCGGTCAAGGAAGCGTCTGCAGAGTAGAAGTCGCACTGTCACATGTACTCCACGGAGAATACGGCTTCCCTACTGCAATCGCTAGAGGTGAGAGACGATACATGAGAGAAGGCGAGGTAAATTTAAAAGAGGTGAGATGGGACGGGTTTTCCCCTTAGACATATAGGTAATACGAATTCATTGAGTGCCTTGAGCTACAAACGACAGAGCACTTGTGCAGTGGTGAGAAGAAGCAAATTCTGCTTATAACGAGCCTTCTGCCTTAACTTCTACTTGCTGCGCTAGCAATTAATAGCATAGCCTGCAACTTGTCCTCCTCTACTCAAAAAAAGGCCTTCTGGCTATCGAGTACACCTCATGGACCGTGATAAGACCACTTGTATCATTCTAGGATAGACGCAACTCTCTTCATCAAGATATGAGCTAATATCGGTCAGTTTACCTTCAGAAGAACAAACGCCTACTAACTATAAATGGGTGAATACCGATCAACTTTCACTGCAGCTGTCCACAGCAAATCTTTTGACAAGAAGTCGTAGGATATATTTGAAGATTCATTCACTTGCAAATGTACCAGCAACTAGGACTAGCAAAGAATGATGTGCAAAATCGCGAAAGAATATGAGGCAAGAGACATCATGGAGCTGTAGGTAAAGAGCTGATAGCTAGCACTATGCATAAGTCATCAAGTGCCTACATTAGGGTACAAACAAAGGTAAAGTGAAAAGGGAAGAAAATAATGTTAGCCACGCAAATTTGTCCAGAGTGACAATATTCTGCCAAAAGCGAAATTAGTGAATAAGACGTCAAGTACAGACGAAACATAACATTTGAACCGCCTCCTGTAAAATGCGAGTTAACGTAGCTGGAGGTGGGCGCAAAGGCGCGCAGCGAAGGCGACTTCAGCCCTACGGACGCATCAATCGCCGCTGATTTTGCTCCTTCCACCCGCCTTCATGACCACACAATCACTGCTGTGTCCACTGCTCTGCTAACTTCTGCGTCACCAGAGTACTTCTTCACCGCATTCACTGGATGCCAACCGCTGTTTGCGATTTCGTTCCATTTTGTCTAATTTTTCTGATCAAGCCATTTCCCCCTTTTAACTTGACACGTCTTCATTCATCCGCACATGCCTTCTCTGCTATTCCCACCATGCATGCAGCACTACTCAAAATACACATCTCGTTGTCTCTGGTCTGCTCCCAGCTCTGGGTTGGTTTGTAAATGAAGGCGACCACATTGCCGACGTGTACGAATTAGCAAGCCTATATACAGCGCACGTGGACAGTACCAGTAGCCAGGGGCAGACTGACTGACTGACTGACTTCTGACTGAATCACCAAATGGCAGAGGCTACACCGAGTGCTGGCACATGGAATTTTGCTTATTTATAGTGCTGAGTGTCCTTAGCCTTAAAGTAGCTGTCTGTTTAATTGTACCATATCAGCTTCATGCTGGCTAATGAAGAGGAACGGAAGGTGAGCCCTAATCCATACTACTTTCAAAGATGTGCATTTAAGTTAAGACTTCAAGGAGAAGGCAGGGTTTGATACAAGAAAGCTGGGAAACCAAAAATTACAGAAACTGAAATCGGCACTGGAATGTTTGATGGAGAACATGGATATTTCCAGTGCATGGACTTTTTCTTCTATAGAAAATATTATTGCCATTCTTTTGAAGACATTCAAACGCAAGGAGTCTATGGGTGCAACGCTTAAATCTGTTTAAGACACCAACAGCGTGATAAGTACGCAATACAATTTTCACTAGGTTTACCAATTCGAGCATTGCAGCAATAGTTTCGGCATCTAACTCTTCCACCTGATTAGATAGGAGCATTCATTTCTTCATTCACGCAGCTATTCGTTGATGACATCTCTGACTGCAATGCACTTCAGTGACACGTTTTCACTGTCCTTCTTCTTAAATCCAGTCGATTTGGTTATTCTATCATTCCCCTCATGCGCGCTTTGCCTTTCCAAACGATTAGATCCCCACTTTTTCTCTCTCCATCCCCTTTGCTCTCTCTACCTAACCCTGATTCTATCCATCCTCGATGCAACTTCCTGTCATCAACTCATCATTCAACCTATCAACCTACTCCAAATATATATAAGCTACTAATTTGCTTAAAGAAGTATTGCGTTTTTCATTGCGTTAAACGTGTCTCATGTATCTCAAATATTGGAATGCACGGTTTACCGCCATTTGTAACTCAGGGTTTGTCACTCTATTACCTCCTCACTGCTAACCTCTCAATCCTTGTTTTATGGCCCATGGATGCATCTGCAGAACAGAAGTTGCAAAACCACATGTACTCCACGAGGACCACGGCTTCGATACTGCAGTCGGTAGATTTGGGAGATGCGGCATGAGACAAGGTGAAGTTGATTAGAAAGAAATGAAATCGGACGACTTTTACTTTAGGTCAAACAGGAAGTGCGATTCATGGCGCGCCCTGAACTATAACTAACGGTGCATTTGTGGGGTTGAGGGAAGGCTGAGATTCTGCTTTCAATTTCACTTACTACCCTGCCAATTAATACGCTTCCAATTCGTCTTCTGGCGTGTCAGATCCACGAATTAGCTAAAGTTTGAATTGATGCCAGGACAAGAAAGTGCTAATGGGGGAGAAAAAATAATCTGAAATGATGGAGACGCTGGGATGCAAATGACCAAAATGCATGGATGCTCACGAATTGTGAAATATCCCTCCTTCCTCATAATGGCCAACTCCACCTCTTCCTTGCTTCAAGCCCTTGGGCCTACTATTACCGCAGCATATCCTTGCACTTTCCAGCCTCCACCACTTATTCTATCACTCATTGCTGAAGGAAATAGAATAACCAGTGGCACTTTAGCTATTTCAATCAGCACTTATGTAATTTAAGAGACCTTTTCCTCACGCCTTAAGGCAAAGATCAGTAAGGGGCAAGAGCCGTGATGCAAATGGCGAAAGTGCATGAATGCTCACGGATTGTGACCTATCCCTTCTTCCCCAACATGGCCTCATCTGCCTCCTCCTAAGATCGCGCGATTGCTCCTACGCCTGCAGCAGCAACTTCTTGCACTTCACAGCCTCCTTGACTTATCCTACACTTTCATTCTGCACCTAATCCTCGTTCGCCCTATCTTCACCTTTCCTTTCTTTACCTCCTGCCTTGCCTTCCTTTACATTGCTTTTAACCCTAGTGTCTATATGATATAGGTTAATGGTATTTTTTCTGTGTCCCTAATCCATGCCAAAATTAGTCCAGCTGAGTTAAGTGGGTCTAGAATCTTTAAGGCTATGCGAAAATATCGGTTTTTAAGGAAGAAAAGCAAAAGAAAACCAAATAAACAGTGGAAAGTTGGAAATTTTTTTATTTATGCTGATTGTGTCTACCTGTCTGTCCGTGAAAGGTTGTTTCTAGGTTTTAGTCGCTTTTAGGGTGCAATAGTGCTCCCCTTTTCAATAAAGGAGCATGACCTCTTCCCCGGTAGTACGTCGATGATGCTATTTGAATGTTTCTATGGTCAAATCATCCATGGCAATGTTACATTAAATCACTTGACAACAAATAGTGTGGTGAGGACTGCATATTTGTGCTAATGCTGTAGAGGATTTGCATGACGTCGAGCGTTAGAACTCTAATGCAGGGTGTTCCTCAAAAGAATGACAAAATTGTGGGTATGGAAAGTATGTACGTCAGAGATGCATCTAACCCAAGAATTCCGACCTGTAATTTTATCTACATAACTGTTTAATTTTTTCAATTTTTTTCATAATTTAAGGTTAAAAACTCATCTCTTGGCGTGTTGGAGACTTCTGCTCCTGTTTCGACCCTCCTCATTGGCTAGCATAAAGCAGAGGCGTGTTCTAAGCCTACGGAAAACCGCTCAAGGGTCATGATCAAACACTATAAATACTTCCAAATGAAGAATTTAGGCATTGTAACACATTCAGTAATCAAGAAACTCAGTCGTTTAGCCAACCAGCCATTAGGCCTTTGGGTGCCCTACGCGTCCTTCATTGGCGACTTATTCACAAACTACAGTACAGACACAAAGACACGGTCGTGTTTACGTCTACCACAGAGACATCCAACTCCGCGACTGGCCACGGGGCTTCTCATGCTAGGACACCACCGCCGACGGTAACAACCCAGCACACTAGTCGGTATAAAGTAAGTAGAATGTTACGGAAATGGATTTCGGGGGTTGACCAGGCCCGTATGCGCTTAAGATGGCAACTATGGGCGAGAGTAGGCACAGCTCACAATATGTGAAGCCATATGCATGGCCATCTGTAGCGATGGTGCAATGTGGTCAGTCAGGGGATAGAACATCTTTGTTATAAGCGGGAATTCACGACCTCGTCATTGTGTTTGCAATGTGGTTTTTTGAAGAAGTCTCCAACTTCCATGGAATCGGAAGAGCTAGCTTACATTGTGACAGCACACCTCGTGTACTTTCAGGCTTTTAACGCGAAATAAATTCTACTCGTTCCAATTTTCTCCAGCATTTATACAATTCATTATGAGGCTGTTAATGCGAACGGAGCAGTGGCAGCAGCAGAGTCACTTGATGATAATAGCTGGGGGAATGCGGCGAGACTCCCGAAACAAGTTGTGTCACGTAAAACCCAAGTCGCAATAAAGGAACACCCCTTGGCCACATATCTCAAAAATGACTTGCATTTAGTGCGGAAACTGTTTACTCCGCCGACCATTTTTAAGAAGGCATTACGCTGAATATTGTATATTCTAGGCAATAAATTGCGAAGTAAGTGGATACATGTGGGTGAGCAATACTTGTAAGTCGCATTTATCTTCCACATAATCAACTGTTGCAGTTATTGCATTAATTGATTGAAGTGAAGATAGGACTTGTCACCTTGACATCATTACACAAGTGCATACGCAGCATTGCATTTGAGGCGTTGTCTGTACCGTGATGTGAATGTACCAGTACCACATTTCCGATTGTTACAACATGCGTTTGGTGCGTACAGAAGTGCATGCATGGACATTGTCTCGAAATGAGAGATAGCGAAATCTGATGCGCATTTGTGTTTCATGATTCAAAAAGCATGCTGCGCTCAAGTGTAGAGCTTTCATTTTGAGGATTTTGCTTTTTCTAGAATCAAACCATATTGTAGGGCGCGCCCTTACTTCTTCCTCATCTTGGCAATAGTAATGCTTGTTTTACCAATCAGACAAAGTTGTTGCTATATGTTTCCTTATCGGTTTACATAAGTCATCATCGGCAACGCTACCATGGTCGCATTGTTTATATTAAAGGTAGAATTAATCTTAAGGTAATGTAACATATCCCTTTCCACATTAACATTTGTAGCCTTTAAAGCACTGGGCTATTCGCTTGTTAGTGAAAAATGCAGTAAAAAATATGGAAGTCACACGATAATGTCCAGGCATGACCCGTTTTGTTACACTTTAGAGAATACCTAAATTATCGTTTTTAATGGGAAAAATTACGAATTGAACACTTTGCAAAATTTCCCCACTATGATGTGGGCCATCACAAATTGGGGCACTTTATTAAGTAGCTTCATTTTATGCCACTAAGAAGGGGATGAAGTGGGAAATAACATTGAGCAGCGGATCGTTTGCCTCGAGGGTAACTCTAAACTAATTACCCTGATGCCAGCCCTTCCTATAAACGTGATGCTTCTGTATTCCAGCAACGCTGTTAAGGTATATTTTGCCAGATCGGTCTAGACGTTAAAGGTTAGGGCAAGCTATTAAAACTTTGAGTTAACAAATGCAAAGGCCCTTTACGGTCCTCACTTCATGGCGTGAGGAAAAAGTGTGTTAGATTACATAGGTGCTAATTTAGATGGCTAGATTTCTGCTGGTCATTCTATTTCCTTCAGCGATGAGCAATGGAATAAGTGATGGAGGCTGAGACTTCTGCTTCATGCAAGCCAATTAGGAGGGACGAATCAGAAGCGTGAGTGCCTAAAATGCCAGCGAATGAGCATTTGAGCAAAAACTGTAAGAAAATTGCTAAATCAAAATTTGACTGCTTGTAAATTTGAAAAATGTTAAACAAATGAATAGGAGCATTTCCGACTGCTTAGGCTGGAGGCATCTCTTAAATCCATACTTCCCTTTCCCATAGTTTTGTCTTTCTTTCGAAGCATACCGAAAATTAAAGATCAACATATCTCAAACTTCTAACACTTAAGGCTTTGCAAATCCCCTAGAGTGTGAGAGCAAATATGTAGACCTTGACACACTATTTGTTATGTGAATCAAAATAATGAAATACGTGGAGTGTAAAATAGCAGTAAACCATGAATTCCAATACTTGATATACGCAGGATATTTTCACGGCCAAGGAAAAGTAATGCTTCATTGAGCAATTTTATAGGTAGATAAGTAGGTAGATGAGAGGAAACTGCATTAAGTATGAATAAAAGCAATTTTGCCACTAAATGATATCTACAAGAAAACACAACAATAAGCTGAATTAAGCAATTTTAGGAGCATGTATATATTACATTATTGGGTCGAATTGTTTAAAATAATTGCAAATAAATAATTGTTGCCTGATTTCTCAGGCTTCTGTTCTGGAATTGTACGTTGTCAGCTGTTTATTCAATGCCCAGGGGTAAATGCGGAAAGCACGCCGGTGCATCTCCTCCATTTACTCAATAATACGACCTTAGATTTTCTTACCGGCAGTAGCTCACCATCAGCCAGGGTAATTATGCGAGAGTCTATTTGATGGAGCACGCTCTTTATGTATTTGAGGCCACCTCACCTAGCATGAGGATAGGGTGATTAAACCAAATGCCTATGACCACATCCAACTCTTACTCTGTACCGGTTGGTTTGTCTGCCTACACTGCCAAACCCACTTCACCGTCTCGTTTAGATTAGTGGACTTGTTCAACTCAGGGTTAACTATTTGGCCTTACACATTTTACGCTTTGAATATACATTTCCACCCACCATCACCGTCCCGTGAACATCACCCATGCCCAGGCTCAAATCACACCGTCATCCTCAGAATGTCCACCATTTATTAGCACATTTAAACTAAAAATCCACACTGGATAATGGTTCCTCTTAAATGCATATGAAAGACAGTTTTATAGAAAAGCATGTTCCTACGGATCGTCTGTAAAATCAATTGACAATTAAAGTCATATTTGGAAAATTTTAGGGGTATCATTCTGACCTCATGGAGTGATTTTAATCCGTATCAAATTTGCAGAGGTAATGAAGTGTCGCATGGCATTTTCTACTTGTGTGTCTTAAATATTTCAGCTGGACTCACAGTCAAACGTAGCCTCATGTCTTGAGCAAACTAACTTGAAGGTAGAGCTAACCTTGTAGTTGTAGTTGCACGGCCAAATGCCGACACTACCGAATGATGTTAAGTTGATATTATTTTACAAATTGACTGTGCTTCTACTCTGAATTCTGAATGCTCTGCCAATTGCACCGTGCCTCTTGTCAACACCTCCAACCCTTTAACTTATCCAACTGTCCATCATCCAAAATGACAAGTCAGATCTGATTCAACCGGTAGAGAAAGGAAACAGTTCAGATAGATTCGTGAGTGGTCGATAATTCTGCTACAGTCAAAGCTGAATTAAAATGCCTTTAATGTGAAATGATCCAGCTATTCTTCTGCCTATCTATTCGCCACAGTCAGGAAAAGATTTGCAGACAGCCCTCAGCTTCAACGATCTCCTTTCGCTTTTATGCGAAAACCAGAAAGGCAAATCATTAAGTGCCACCGAAGCATAAGAAGAACGTGGAACACCGGAGGAGCGCTGACAAGCAATTTTTAGCGAATGCTCTGTGTCCATCAAACCCCATCGCAGAGAGCGGTGTAGAATAGTCATACAGGAGACTTGGAATCAACCTGCTGGTTCGCAAATACAAAAACCATCGATAGGGCAATAACAAATGAGAAATATATTTGCAATATTAGGAGCCGTCACAGGTAAAAGAGACGGAATGTGCTGAACAAGCTGCATCCGTAGAGCACAGTTGAGTTTGCTTCCGATGTCTCATTGCAGCCTACGCGTGTCCACTGGTCATCGAGCTGTAAGTCGGGATAGTCAGCTTCTCAGTAAAGTGGCGTGTAGCACTGCATTGTCGATGTCGCCTCCTTCAAAGTCCAGTTCCCCATTTCCCCTCTTCACTCACCCGTGGAAGGCAAATCAAACAATTCAAATTATTTGAGCTAATATTTACAAACTTTGGCAAGTTACGCGCTGGTGGGCGAGGAAAATCGTAAAATTTTAAGGCCGAGACAAACATGACTTCTTGCATCCATCTGCGTAGTTTAGTAAGTTACGACTGAGGTCTTGTCTTTAACGACGCGTAACACGACCGCTATCATGGCATGTCGCCTGTTGGCACGTTTTCACATTTTAACAAATACCTCTTTACTTTGCATTTACTTGTACGAGTTGAGCATGTTTAAAGTGCTTCCCTACGAGGTTTCATAAATGAAGGGCAGTCTCGATGCAAACTATGCCAAGATGAGTGACAGTTGGTAGTATGGACCTGTAGGTGGATAAACTGGTGCCTCAGGGAGGGTAATTAAGAAAGCATGTTACTAGATATGATTTGGTGCTGGTAGACGTAGAAAGATAGGAAGCTTGTTTGCCTCATTGTTGCATTTTATCAAGCGCTATCCGCTATGCCACAGGAGAAGTCTACGTCGATGTGATTGGGAAGCTCAGTACAGTAATGAGCATGAGATCAAGAAAGTCGTTGAAGTTAGGGGCTGTCTGCGGTTGTCTTCCTTGCTGTGGCAAACAGATGGGCTGTAGAATAGTTAGATCAGTTCACATGAACGCAGTTTGAATCACATTGGATTAAGGTAGAAATATAGAATACTCAGAGATCGACCAGCACTGCTTCTCTCTTTACTATCTGGTTTAAGTCTGGCTAGTCATCAGGGGCTATTGACAGCTAGAAAAGTTGAGGAGTTCAAGGTACTGACCGGAGATGTGGTGGAATTAACTGGGCCTCCAGGTATCAAACCTCACGCCTACCTGATTTTGCAAGAAAACGACTGCTGAGCTTCATTCGGTAGTGTCGGTATTTTGCTGTAAAATTACAGTAACTACCAGGCTCGCTTTTCCACCACATTCGTTTGCTTAGGAAACCGCACTACTCGGTAAATTGAATCTAATTCAAACATGTAAGTCTTTTGCCAGCTAATGCGATCCACAGCCATCGGATTTCACATCATCAACACCCACAGTAGCACATCAAGTAGCAAATCTGCATTATGTAGCGGTACCGAAATAGCATTTCGACCAAGGCTGTGGTAAATCTCCAAAATGGAAGTGTTTATAAAGGTATCTACCAATCCACCTAAGATGTAGAAGATTAAATTTATCTTGCGGCAAACTCCACTCTCGAACACATTGTATTTTGTAACCATTTTGATAGAGAATGACTTAGTATGGTGTTAGGCTAGGCATCATATGCCTACGCATATGCACTGCAATCCCACCTTTTTCAACAGCGACTAGTCCGAGAATCGAAGGGTCTAAAATTACTATCCGCAATTGCCTATCGGTGCTGCACTGTGTAATCCTACTGCTACAGTTCCTCGTATCAACATGCAACCCAACGGGCTGCCTCCTTTGTGTTTCTAACGAAGCCAGCCAACGCCTAATGATCTGTTCTCATTATGATCTTCCCTGACACTAGGTAGTGTCTCACATGCAACACCACTGCATATCTAACAAACACAGGACATGGTGTTGTATATTTGTTTCATTTTCCGTTGTGTCTAGTGCTTGAGTTGACGATGACATGTGCTTTTCATTCTTCGTTCTAATGCTCATGGTGCATTACTAGCACTAGTGCCCATTACAATCTGTAAGCTACTCCATTCACAGCCGTTCAATTCTTAAATTGGTGTAGATTATGCGCAGACATAGACCGCCACGGCACAGAATCTACAGATCAAAGGCATTGCGAACCAGACAAAACAGTGGCAACCCCGTTGATATCACTTGCTGTCTGCTTTGCATCAGGCTCAAAAGGCAAATGCTGACTACCACACAGCATGGAATGAATACGACTAAATACTGGGAACCCCTTCTTCAAAATCCACTGTATCTTCATCTCATAGGTTACTTCATCTGCACAGAACTCAATTTGAGTAAAGTTCTCATCTTTTGCCAAGCATGGAATCAAGTTACAATTGTGGATACCACTTGCGGATTCAGAGGCTGGAGGCTAGCATCACACGTGACATGATCATTGTCTCGTGACACGTATTTATCTTGGCTTGGGCGATATTTTCTGCCCTCTTTGTCTCCTTCGCTCACCCCACTGTCTCAAGTGATTAGGTGGACTAATATCGACTGCGGCACAGTGAGTAGATTGAGACCTGTTGCCTTAAGTGCCAAGAGGAGCCGACGAGTAGCCTCCATCTCCTCTTTATGTTTTTGTGCGATTTGAACAAATGGAATCGGAAGATGGTGGTGGTGTCGGCCAGGAATTCGCACACGCCTCTTAAAGTACCGAACGAACAAAAAACAAAATATAGCATAAAACATCGCCAAAAAATTTGCTAAGTTTCCGACTATATACGGAATAGAACCGCTTGATTTCAATCATGTAACAAGTAAATGATGGGAACAACTGCCGCGGCGACGTCGCCGGTGTCGGGTGGCACCTACCCTCCTTCAATGTCACAACACCGAGGATAATGGTAAATCTGAGGACAGAAGGAGAACCGAGTCTCCTCTAGACGTCGTCTGTGCTCTCTGCGACGTGGGCGAAGGGTAGGCAGGCTAACAGATAATGAAACAGTTGGTGTGGATGGAGGAGAGGCAAGCAAGTGTAGGTCACAGGTCCATCGTCGCCTTCGTGTCGTGGTGAAGAAGACGGACAGTGAGGATAGCGTGTACCTCCACACTGGCACTTTTACCGTCATATCGCGAATGACAAATATACGTGTAGGGGACTTTCTGTTCCTCGCCACTACTCATCATTTTGCAAAAAACTAGATGCGAGGACTGGCACGTCCTCCGTCGCATCGAGTGGTTTGTCCTGAAAAAATAACTCCGAAGCAAAATACTTCACCCGTACATTTTCTCTATACCGAAATCGAAAAATTGGATTTGGGTAAGAGACCGTTTGATCTCACTCCCATCCCTTTTATAGGACAAAACTCAACTCGTGATTATATATGAGACGAAATTGACCTGACCGTGAAACATGAGTTCCATCCGAGTTGTTCTCCCTCCGGTGTGTCTTAGAGGACTGAAGTGCACCTGCTGATATCTCGCAGAATTTCATGCACACAGATTTCAAGTAATTATATTTAGGGGCCGCATTTCACTATTTATTAAAGGATCGTGTTTTGGTGGTTCCTACTGTTTAATCACGAGTAATAGTAGCAGTTGTGGGATGTATGTTGCGGTTGCCATTATTTCAACATTGGTTTGATTAGATCGCTAATGTTCTGCTCAAATTAGGGATGAAACAGATGCACCCTCGTATGTGCCATGCGTCATGTGCGGGTCTGTGACAAACGGAAAATACTTCACACTCCACTGCGCTGGAGGTGGCAGAGGAAGAGAGAAAGTATTGAAAGTACCTCCGATTTTACAGTTATTCTGCCTTCGATAACACAAAACACCGGTCCTATCAATGCGAACCTCAAAAGGTAATTTTAATGCTTCAAAATTCAGAGTGTCACGTTCGTAACATCATGCGCGGATTTTTTGCAACAGAAGTTGGAGGCATGCAGGGAAAGAGGAGAGCTATTCTGTGTGCAGCATTAAGACACAATGAATGACCGTGGTATCGGAGGGAATGTTTGTGCTGAACGCAGAAATGGCCACATGTGCCAAATTTCCCATTAACCCACCAGCATTTTAAATGCACCTATTATTTTAGGCAGCACAAACAGTTCTTTCTTCGCTGCTACCAATTACTGACCTATAATCGCAATGGGATTTGTCGAATCCGCCATGCTTGTCGCGATTATAAATGCGAATTAGGAAAGTCTAGTGGCAAATGCACAATCGGAATAACAGCGCAAAATTTTTTGCATCAAGTGACACTGAGCGGCAGAATGGCAGAGGCTTTAAAGAATACAGATATTTTGCAGGCTGTCTCTATACATATATGGACGCTTTGAAAAAGCTGAGATTTGGGGAGCTGCAGTCGCTCTGCATGCAAACTAAAGTAATTACACATTGTCTTACCTAACTGAGGAATTTCTACACACTTTATCCCTTTGCTCATTTACTAATGTCTACTACCCGAATACAGGTAGCTGGCATACGATAATCATCAGCAGATGTCATGGTTGAACTCACTGCTACATATGTGAGTGATCACCACTTCGAGGGTTTCATTGCAGTTAAATCGCACACTATTCACATGAGGGAATTTTCGTTAACAAATCTTGCAGTGCTAACCACTGTGTGCGACAGATGGAAACATTAATCTACCTCTTCTGCCGCGGCCAACACGTCCAGTAATCTTAGACTGTGTGTCGGTTGTGATTGCTCGCGTGTTCCTATAGTAGAGGTTGAATTTATTAGTCTGACAAAAGAAATCATTGCACGAATGAGTAATTGGAAGTCTTCTGACATCCACTGTTGTGATGCAACACGAATGCGATAGTATTATGCACATTCCGTCACAGGCCTTCATGCGTGAGAGTTGACATTTTCGCACCGACTTCTTTTATGCCTTCAGTTGCATAGTTATGCCACTTCGCCCCCACCGGAAGGGTTCATTCACCGCCATCGCTCTCTCCGATTAGAGGCTACGATTCCCTAAGAGACAGAGTCAGGAACTCACATTCGCTAGCTGCGTAGCAATGCTTCGGGGTGAGTGGCGATTCCTCCAACCAAATCATGCCTTCACTGCACCAAACATACCGCACTCGCCGATTTGACATCTCTTGTGTGCATTCGCATTCACCAACCTACGGCCAACAGCAGTAGCAATAGTGGTAGTGACACAACAACAGCAAACGTTCTTTCAGAGAGCCAACTCGTACGTCTCATGCTCCTTAACCTGCGTCCGAGTTTCTTTGAATGCTAGTTGCTGAGATTGAGTTAATGTCAGCTCAGCTTGCTCTAAATGAGGGTATGAACGACTTTGCTGTATCGTTCACGATGACTTGGCCGTAAATCCTCAACCACCCAATCAGCAGGCGGTGTTGGCCCACTTAAAACTCGGATGAGCTCTGCTGAGTCGTCTTTGGAAGCTGAGTCTGGCTCCCCGGATAGGATATATTAGGTCTTTCAGTAGTTGGCTGGGCAGTCCCTGCTCCACTGTTGACACTGTCATTCACTGCCTGAGCTGGAAACACACACATCCGGTTACCACTCGTACTTATTTCGCCTACACTCCGGCGCAAATGGTCCCATCTGCTGGACATTAACGCTGGGCAGTAGGGTAGGAGTGGTCCACTTCAAGTGTTTCAAAACATAGAATATAGTCAGGAAATGAGTAGCTTGGATTATGCTTCTGTCCATTTATTTTTGCAGATGGTTCAGGAAAATTCTACTTTCCCAGCTAATCCTTGTGCAAGCAGCGTATCAACGAACGCGCATGCGTTCCAACCGCAGAAATTGCTCGTCTATGCTCATAACTGTAAAGAACAAAGGAGTGTTCTCTGAGATAAAATCACAGACAGTCGATCCTCGAAATTAAGAGATGCAGATGCAAGTCCACAACTGCCTAAATCGTTCAACTGAGACAAGTGCTACAAATCAGGATGACCATTAAGCCAATGACGACTCGGTTTCTGCCATTCTGCAGACGGAGAGGCAGCTTGTACAGTCGCCACCGCCCTTAATTAACTGTGCTAAGGTCGGTTTATGAGAGTCGTCTTGCACAACGCACAACACCTCTGCAGGATTTCTTCAGAGTCTATCCCAGACACAGATTCAGCAAGCGTTTGATTTGAGTGGTACCATGTGTCTTGAGTTCTACAAAGCCTTCAAATGGAAGCAAGTGCTGGATTACAATTGAGAAGTACGCAGCTCCCAGGAGATGTTCATCATCGGTCACTGCGGCACTGCATCTCACTGCTGCTCACAACGAGCACATACCAATGATGGATCGAGATCATGGAGAAATTAGTGCCAAGCGTGGAGTGTGACCGTAGTGATGGTTCGAATGAAACCTGAAGGTGGTGATGGTGCCCTTGAGAAAATCGCAAGTTTTGTTCATTTCACGGCAAATATACATATGTAATCACAACTTGGAGTACTAAAACGATGAAAACACGAAACATCACTTAATGCACTACCAAAAACTTGCCATAACTCCAGCTACGTTCGGAACTGAACCCCTTGACGCCAAACGCATGGCGTCAAAATGGAGGGAACACCCGCTGCGGTGACGTCGCTGGTCTCGGTGGCATCTACCCTCCTTCACCCTCCACCTATTGTCCACTGAGGACAATAGCGGATCTGAGGACTGAACGAGGGCTGATTCTCCTCCGGACGTCATCTTTGCGCTTTGCGATGCGGCTTGAAGGTAAGAAGGCAAAAAGACCCTCGGAAAGTTGATGTAGCTGGAGGAGAGGTAAGCAAGTTCGGGTCAACATGCCCATCGTCGCCTCTGTCTTTACATTTCGCCAGGTGAGCGGCCTCGCCTACTAAGCGCTTTAAGATGCTAAAATTTGCTTGCAAAAAAAAGCTGCGGTATGTGTGTTGAAGCCGGAGGAATTGAACTGACTGGTAGTTGTTGCTGTCGCCGGTGGATGCGCTGCTGTGTAGGCAGGAGGTGCAGGCCAGTGCTGCGTATGTCTAAGGTTTCGGCTATGCATCCTCCAGATGGAATGTGAGAGAAACGATTCCAGATAATGAACAAGTGTGGGAGGAATGTGATAGTATGGGATACTTTCTTCGATGAAGCGGCAAAATTGCCTGCTTAGAGCGTGACCTTGAAATTCGGAAGAGACTGAAGGCAAAATTGAGTGCATTAGATTAACACTTATTCACTGCGAGATCCGAGGTCACTCACTTTGCTTTTGATCTGCAGTTTCTCTCCTGTTGCGGTCCATGTGTGCATACAAATTAGACCAATGTGCAAGCAATGAGAAGGTGAAGAATTGGGGGCAGACATCTTCAGTGCCGAAGGCGGCAGGGTTAATGCACGTGGAGGGCATGCGTATTGGGTGTCCTGTCAGGTTACCAGGTCCGCAGTCACTGACCGCGTTCACTGCACCTAGTGCTAGTGACAGACGAGGGGCTTCCAAGTGCTATGAATAGTTAAGGCTTTTATATCGTTGCTCCAATTCAGATAGCATTTCGTCGCATCGACAGTATCTGAATTAATATACTTTTTGTTTTGGCAAATGCTTTTAGCGTGATTTTTGCATTTCCGAAGAGCTTGATGTGTTCCAATCCACACCAAAGTGGTACAAATTCATGATGGCAATTGCAACTACAAGAGCAATTTACTTTGACATTAATATCGCTTTCTCACTTCAGCCAAAGATCAAACAAACTTGAGATTTGTTTTGCAAAAATTAGTGGTTAAACAAATCGCAAATAATGCAATATTTTCATGCATTCCAACTATTAAAATTAGTGATGGCAGTCGCAATGGCATCTCCGACTTATATGACTGGCACCTCGCCAGATGTTGCGCCAGACTTTCCTGACATAAATGCCCTCAAATAATGCATTTTGGTCGGGAATTTACTCTTGCGACGGGATTTAATGTGGTCAGCACAGAGTTCTGCTGGCAACAGATGACCTAGATGACATTTCCAACGCCCTTTTTTAAGCCGCAGGCACTTTCATGAATAATTTAAATGACCCTTCTGCGTAACTGACACTCATGTCTGATGACAAGAGGAGAAAGCTCAGTGAGCTTCTGCTTATGCATGCAAACACAATCGCGTTGCAAGGTGCTAAATGGGACGAACCGACATCTTCAAGCATAAGATTGACACCGGTGAAGCTGGACCCATTTGGCCACCACACAGACGTATCGCACCACCTCCGCTAGAAGAAGAAAACCGTCTGGTTGAAGTCATGAAGTCGCAAGACGCTAAAACAGTTACTTCACTTTTTTTCCATCAGTGGGTTTCTCAGCTCTCATAACGATCAAGACCCCAACTACGAGAGCCGACTCTTCACTGAACTGTATGCGACATAAGCAAGATATCTGTAAGGCAATGGGTAGGTGAAAAGAATGAATCGCACTCTGGTTGGACTGCTGCAGGCCATCAGTAAAGACCTACAATCAGACGACCAAGATTTGAGCATAGGACTTATCATTCTGGCATGTAGAACTCCGGTTTATACGTCAACGGGCATTTCTCCGTTCAAGATGCTCACAGGTGCCTTCCGACATCGTCCTGCCAAACACAGACGGATCAGCCAAACATGTTTCAGAGTATATACTACGCTTGCAAAAGGGTATAAGACGAACTTTTAACATTGCGAGTACACATTTACGACTGCCTTATATCAGTCAGAAGAAATATTATGATCGACACAGCCGTACGAAGTGATGCAGAGAAGGGGGATTAGTGGAAATATGCAGATCGTTTCCCCTACCTGTAACGCATCATAAGTGCCATCACCCATGGAGCAAGGACCCATTTTGGCTTGTGAACCTACAAACTGCCTCGTCCGCAACGCACAACCGAGTAGCCAGCCAGTATCCATTCACAATACCACGATGCGATCCCACAAAGTGGAACCACAAAAGAATGAGGACGATAAGTGTCACTTATGTTGTTTAAAATGTGCCTTTCGGAGAAGAGGCAGACAGATGAATCGGAACTGGTGACTGAGGAGCAGTCGATACTTGCCAAAAGTACTAATCCACTCAAACTCCTTCTTCATCACTCAGTGTCGGCTTCGTTGAACCCCTCGCAATTGTGCTGGTCAGTCAGCCCACACTTTAAACTGGTTGCTACAAATAAGATCTGAAATATTGTAACAGTGTGGGCGATTGGCAGTAAGTAGAAGAAGCATAACGAAGACTGGAGTGTGTGGAGGACAGAAAGATACTTAATAGTGTTTTCGGTAATTGCGTTAAGAAAAAACTGTACTGCTAGTTGGCTGTATTCGACAGTGGCCATGGAACAAGGGCAACAGACGTCAAAGTGCAGGGTGATGAATACCCTGTTACTATTCACAATTGTAGATACGAGTTAAAGCAATAAGGGAGGCGGAGGCAGATGCGAAATCAGAGACAGAGGAGGATAGGTGATTGATGACTAGCGTAGAGGTGGAAGACCTGAAAAAAGAAACAGGGTCTCTGAGTCGGCACTAGTTGTGATTTCCCTGATAACAGTGATAGTGGTTGTGGAGATAGGGGAGGTAGGAATAAAAGTCGTCGACTTCCACGCGTAAAGACATCCAGAAGGAAACAGACCTCTACCTCATGACGTACGAGAGCTATGGAAGTAATTCGCGAACAGAGTTATAATTATCTTTTGCTGGGGCATTGCTGGAATGAAAAGGAAAGAGAAGGCGTTGCCAAATGTGTTGACACACATTAGAAAACAATATGCGGTGGCATTTATTTGCTAATAGTAGTGCTATTTTATTAGTTGAATTTGGACGTTAATCGGCCTAACTGCTTTGAGCCAGCACCATTCGTTGAAAGCGATGTCTGCTCTCAAAACCGTCAACCTGACCAAAAGCCATGTTGATAGTTAAGACGCTTTGGAAGGAGCCAAACCTCCTTCAAGTCATCTACTCATCACTTAATTGTGGATAATATTACGTTTGGATACGAATATGATGACAGATTCAAATATTCAGCAGTCCTTGATGGAGGAGGCGACGACTCTCTTCAGTGCGTAGGCTGATAGCAACTTTTGATGCAATGAATGTCAATGCATTTGGCCTGAACTGAACACAGTTTCTCACTGTTTTCAATCGTCTTTGCTTTCGTTAAGCCTATTTCACTTACACCCTCCTCTTCAGTATCCTTTTGCTTACATGAATCTAGCCACTGCCCATTCGACTGCAGGTATTCTTATTTATGCTGCATTTTAAACGAAACCCACAGTCACAAAGTTGTCTCATTTGAGAATGAAGTAGCATTAATGCCAATAACAACGCGACTGACACAGTGGATAGGGTTGACGACATGATGGGGTACATGTCACCGAGGAGAATGACAACTTCCACATCTCCGTCTGTTTATGCATATCTAACCACCGGCTTATAGCCAGGTAGTCAGAGAGGTTATCCTCGGACTTCTTCCTCATCACTCACTGGCGTCGTCATCAAACCCCACATGACATGACCACGCTCCCAACTGACTGACATAGATGGGACCTGAGAAGGTGTACAAATGTGGATGAATAGTAGTAAGTAAAAGAAGCAGACTGAAGGCTGGAGTATGCATGGGGAAGCGAGATACTTGCCAACATTTTCGATAATTTTGGGCTGGTAGTAGGCTCTGTTCAACAGAGGCCATGGAACAGGAGGTAATGGGTGTCAAAGGACCGGGTGATGAATATCCTGTTACTGGTTGCAATTGTGGATGAAGGTTGGAGGAGTAAGGGGAGCTGAGGCAGATTAGAATGCAGAGACAGAGAAGAAAAGACGATTGGTGGCTAGCATAGAGGACGAATGCCTGAAGAAGGAATGGGATCGCTAAGTCAGTACCGGTTGTGTTTTGTTCGATAACAGTAAAAGCAATTATCCAGATAGCTTTGGTACGACGAGAAGACGTTTACTTTCATGTATAAAGGCATCCAGAGGGAAACAGACCTCATGCACTGTGTGAGTGTGAAAGAACCAAGAGCTGCACAATAGGGCTGCCGCATGCAGTATTGATAGTAAGCCAAAGGAGAAATAAAGAATTGGGAACAGATGTCGGTGGAGGCAAAAGTATGGTGGCGAATTTTGTGCGCATTGCCAACAACTCAGGAGCGATTCAAACATTTTCCAAAATGCGATTTGCACATGCAGTTGACTTATTGCTTCAATGCTAGACGACTTACATGATTATCTAGTCGGCTAATACACGGTGATGTCCTAGAACAGGTATGGCACCAGATGTAACACTGATTGTACAGGCAGTTGTAGCTGTAGGCGCAGAGTGTATTTGGGCGCATAAATTGACGTCTTTTTAAATGAGCAGTTAACTGCTTAGTAACAGGGGTGTAGAGGGAATTGGTGTATAATGTGACTTATTTGTAACACAGGATAAATTTCCGTGTGAGCTTCCCACCATGTTATCATGGCCACGATTAGAGTGGTGTT